>MCJB01001548.1:3135-14221 GCA_002018475.1 Nicotiana obtusifolia | reverse complement strand
CAAGAATTAAATGCAATCTTGTTAAGAACGTTTTGAGGATTAAAGAACTTCTTCAAGAAAAAGGTAAAACTCTTCAGGAACTTCAATTTTAACTCTAAGAACTTCAAGATTTTTAAGATTCAATCGTCTACCTTCAAGAATTTCAACTAGAGTTTCAAGATTTCAAGATTAAACGCGTTCTAGCTTCAAGATTTCAACTAGGGTTTTCAAGAACGGTTTTTTATTAAGCAATCAAGAACATCGAAGCCTTAATCCCTAGGTGATTCAACAACTTCAATCAACACAAATTTTTGGTTTTTCTTTCTTTTTTTTCCACGTTTTTTTTTTTTTTGAAAAACGAAATTTAAGAATTAGAACCTAAAACTAAGGCACGAAGAACAGGATTGGGATTGTAGAAACAAACCCTTTCCAAGCTCTGATACCAACTGATGCAATATAAAAAGAGGAAACAAGAAAACAAAAGATAGAAGCAAGACGCTCAATGAACTATCAAGACAACAAGTAGGAACTAGTCTACTTACCTTCTTGATGAAGTCACGGAGTACCTATGCTATACGAACAACCCTCAAGACAACGATGGTCTTGCAAACTGTTCGATCAAAAACAAAGGAACAAGTTCAATTTTGAATCACACCAAAATTGGACAAGTTAATTCACACGATTTTGGGAGCAATGTGCTGCCGTTTTTTGATTGATAATAATGTCAAAAGGTATCAAAACAATGAAGTGTTTAAGCTTATATAGAATGAGCCTTTACCTAAATCAACTAGGAAAAGAATAACTAGTTAACCTAAATAAACTAGGAAACAACTAATTAACAAAAAGGCCACAATTTGGCTAATTTAAAGAATAGTCACGCAGGACCAAACAAATAAGAAATGTCTTCAATAACTACATAATAATACAACATAAACACAAATATACATCTTCAACATAAGATTCGTCCATAGCAAGATTTATGGACGCTTGGATCTTCTCCAAGGCTAACCAACGCCTTTTCTTGTCTTGTTCATAGATGGCATTGACAACACTTGATCAAATTTATTTGCATCAAAAGGTTGTCGCAACTTGGGTTCATAATTGTACTTAAACATTAGGTCAAATGTTTCTATGATTTTCTCCCAATTTACAAGGAATTACGGGGTGATATACCTACCAAATTAAATATCTATGATTCTAGTTTCCAAAACATCAAACCGTTCATCGATACGATCTCAGAATTGGGAGATATTCGCGTTTTTGCGAGACTGCGCCAAGCACCTCTCTATGGGGCCCACATAGGCGGTTTAAAACATATGGATATATATATATCACGCCTCAACCCCATTTTAAGTCATTTTTTTTCAGTATATTCAGAGCTTAGAACCCTAAGAACACCCTCTCAAGGTTCTCTCATGATCCAAGACCAAAACAAAGGGCAAACAACACAAATCAAGTGTCGGAAATCCCGTGGCGCTAGTAAGTTCCTATTTCCTCTTGTTGTTGCTGATTTTTGTGTTGATCTAGATCGTGTGGAAGGTTGTTTTAAGTTGGTTGTATTCTGTAAAATACTCCCTCATGTTTAAATATCAACCCTAGGTAATTTCAAGTCTTCTAAAGTGATTCTAGTACCGAAAAACCCTAATTGAATGCTAGCTTCGCTTCCTTGTTCTTGTGGAAACATTGTTCTTATGGCAGCTTAAACGATAACGGTAGCGTCATTTCTCTTATTTTAGACTAAGGAGTCGTGGAAGTTTCATAGCTTGAGATTGGGAAGTATTTACAAGGTATGTGAGACTGTCCCTTTTCTTCTTTGGCACGTCTCTGATTGTACATAATGCAATGAACGAGCCTCCAAAGATACTCTACTCTTACAAAGTAGTAGTACTTATATTGTTTCCCCTCTTATGGGAAGATTGATGTTGATGTTACTTCTTTGACCTTACGCCAGTCCGAAAGGTTTAAAGTGTGATTCCAATGAGTCCAGCATGCATTATCTATTTTACTCTACCGAGTCGCGCTATAGTCGGCCGGGTATGGCACCTATTGTGCAACTATACATATGTATATGTTTTACTCTACGTAGTCGCGCTATAGTCGACAGTTATTTTACTCTACCGAGCCGCGCTATAGTCGGCCGGTTATGGCACCTATTGTGCAACCACAGATCAGTTGGGTATGATGATGATGAGGGCCACAGAGGCGTATGTATATGATGATGATGAGGTCTACAGAGGCGTGTGTATATATATATATATATATAGATATATATATATGATTTTAAAAATGATATATGTATATGCATATGCACATCAAGCATTTCATGGTTAGACGCCCTCAGAGGCATTCAGATGGTACAGGTTATATGTTTCTTATCCCAACGCTTATTACTGTTCTTATATTATGTTTTCCCGCCTTACATACTCAGTACCTTATTCGTACCGACGTCCTTTTATTTGTGGATGCTGCATGTCGTGCTGCAGTCCGGATAGACATATAGCCGAAGCTCCTCCACCACAGTAGGCTGCCCAGTTCAGCGGATATTGGCGAGATCCGTCCTCTGGACTTGCCGTGGTCCTGGTATGCATTTTGTCATAGGCATTTTTGGCATGTCGGAGCCCTGTTCCGACACAGGTTGCATCACTTATGTCTTGTAGAGGCTCATAGACAAGGGGTCGAATTATGTAAAGTGAGATTGCCTTGTCAGCAAATGTATTTTGTTGTATAGTTTTTGCATTGCAGCCTTGTTTGCCATATTACATATCTATGTACATGTCATTATCAGAAAGTTCAAGCTGATTATGATTATTGTTTGCTATTTATACTAGCCTCGTCGGTCCTTATAGACAATAAGAGAGGTTTGATGAAAGGTACGTCGGCACTCGGCAGGTAGGGTCCGGGTGCCAGTCGCGGCCCTCCGGCTTGGGTCGTGACAAACGTGGTATCAGAGCAGGTCTGTCCTAGGGGTTGTCTATGAGCCGTGTCTAGTAGAGTCTTGATTATGGATGTGTAGCGCGCCACATTTATAATCAGGAGGCTGCATGACATTTAGAGTTGTTACTTTTTTTTTTACCCTGAATCTAGATCGTGCTGAGTTGTAAGTATTCGTCTCTAATATTCATCATGTTCTTTCAGCGATGCCCACGACTAGGAAGCAAGTGATTAGTAGACGCTTCGATACAGCTGCGGCAAAGGGTACCAGTCAGGTGCCTCCCGCCAGAGTAGGCCATAGCGAACCTCAGAGCGAGATGCCGTCTCAGACCTCATTTACTCCTTCTCCTCTAGAGGATATAAGAAGGCACCCAGCATCTCCAGTTCCTCCACCTGGTACTACAGACCAGGATATGCGGAGTGTGGTAGAGTTGTTGACTAGCTTGGTAGCTAGTCAGGCTCAGAGGCAGAATACCGGTGCTACTAATAAACCGGTTAGTGCGAGAGTTCGGTATTTTATTAATCTAGATCCTCCAGTGTTTATCGGATCAGACCCAAAGGAGGACCCGTACACTTTTATTGGTCAGGTTCATCGTACACTGCGGGTTATGCATGCTAGTGATACGGAGGTAGTGGAGTTGGCTTCTTATCGGTTACGGGATTTAGCAGTTTTCTTGTATGATAGTTGGGAGAGATCAAGAGACCCGAATGCTCCCCCACGTGTGTGGAAGGAATTTTCTGAGGCGTTTCTTCGTCACTACCTGCCAGTTGAGATACGACGAGCTAGAGCTGATAAGTTCTTGAACCTTCGACAGGGTAATATGAGTGTGCGAGAGTATAGTATGCAGTTTGATTCTTTAGCAAGGTATGCTCCCCATATAGTGGCCGAGATGAGCGATAGGGTGCACCTGTTCGTGAACGGATTGGGACCACATCTGATAAATGAGTGCATGATAGCCTCCTTGATAGAGGGCATGGATATTTCCCGTATTCAGGCTTATGCCCAGACACTAGAGGATCGTAAGCGCCAGCATAGAGCAGACAGGGAGCAGGATAGGGGCCAGCATAAGAGAGGGCGAGATTTGCAGGGTATTGTGGTGACTTCCGAGGTAGTGTCAGACTCAAGTCTTCGAGGAGTTTGGCGCCATCTATAACTAGTGCTCCTCCACGCCTTCAGAGGCCTCAGTATGATCAATTTACCTATTCTGGTTCAAGCCAGGGTTCGCGGGCATTAGGCTCACAATATCATCGGGATACTAGTCAGACGAGACCCCCAACACCTCGTCGTGATCAGTGCGGCAAGGCCCACGTTGGAATGTGTCATCGAGGTTCCGATGTATGCTATTCTTGCGGATAGCCTGGCCATATGAGGCGGGATTGTCCTAACAGAGGAGGTGGTGGTATGGCTCAGCCGACTGGATCTGTGGCTGGTTCTTCCTCATCAGTTCGACCTCCAGCACGGGGTTTTCAGCATCCGACAGGTCGTGGTAGAGGTAGAGGTGGAGTGCCGAGTTCGAGTGGTACTCAAAATCGAACCTATGCTCTAGTAGGTCGGCAGGATCTCGAGTAATCTCCAGATGTTGTTACAGGTATATTGTCTGTGTTTTCTTATGATGTATATGCGTTGATTGATCCGGGATCTACATTATCATATGTTACACCCTTTGTGGCTAAAAAGTTTGGCGTCGAACCTGAATTAATAAGTAACCTACTTGCGGTATCTACTCCGATATGAGAATTAGTGATTGCTAGAAGGGTATATAGAGGTTGTACAGTGATGATTTGTAGTCGTCAAACCTCCGCTAATTTATTTGAGTTAGAAATGGTTGATTTCGATGTGATAATGGGAATGGACTGGCTGGCCTCATGCTATGCAAATGTTGATTCTCGTACGAAGATGGTTAGGTTTCTGTTTCCTAGAGAACCCGTCATCGAATGGAAGGGGAACATTGCTACTCCGAAAGGTATGTTTATTTTCTATCTTAAGACAAGGAAGATGATCTCAAAGGGTTACATTTATCATCTCATTCGCGTTAGGGATGCGGAGGCGAAGCCGCCTACCCTATAATCAATCCCCGTGGTCAATGAATTTCCGGATGTTTTCCCAGATGAAGTCCCAGGTCTTCCTCCTGAAAGGGAGATTGAGTTTAGCATTGATGTGTTGCCTGACACTCAACCGATCTCTATCCCTTGATGTGCCGGGTAATTTCGGCACATTTTAACACTACTTGCTTAGAGTTTAACTTGTTTTATGTGAAAATTCTACCGATATTTATGTAATTTTGTGGTATTTGCAGAACATCGAGTGTAAGGAACCAAAAGCATGGAAAAGAGCTAAAAATGCCAACTAAAGACAAGAAAAGACTTAAACAGCATCGCAGATGTGAGTATGCGATCGCAAACAGCGAATGCGAACCGCATAGCTCACAAGAAAATCGCAAACAAGGACAGAACTCTGGGCACTTCTTCATGTCGAGAATGCGAATCGCAAATTTGCATTGTGAAATAGCAAACGCAAGCAGAGTTTCTGGGTGAAGATCAGGGTGAAGAATGGGATTGCATATTGTGATCGCATAATCAATACGCGAACTGCAATTACAGTATGTGACGAAGGCAAATCGTGGGGTTAGAAATGCGACGAAGGAAGAAGATTTGCGAACCACATTTCTATTTTTGCGACAGAAATGCGGTCCGCATTATTACACAAGGGGCAAATTAGTCCGGATTTCGCCTCGGGTTTTGGCCCCTTATAAATAGGTTTAATAGGGTTTTGTGGGGGACATCTTGTCATAATTGAGAGTACAAAGTACGGGCAATTAACTAGTTTGAATTCTTGGAAGATTTTGGGGATCAATTGCTTTCTATTTTGTAAGATTATGACCATTACTATTCGTTCTTATTCAATGTTCAGCATGAGTAGCTAAATTTAAACGCTAAGGTTGTGAACCCTAGATGGGTACAATATTATTGCGATTTTGATATTGAATATGATTTTAACGGATGATTGATATTTATTTACTTCTTATTCTTCAACAATTGTTAGTGGTTGAAAACATTAACGAACGCCAATTAATTCTATCTTTGCTTGAGAAAGTGGGATAGAATTTGGTAGAAGTAAATAACAAAGATTCAAGGCTTTAAACATTGTTTAATAAAATCGCTTAGGAATAAGTGGGTTTTAATTTGGCATTAATTGATTGTTCTTAATCAAAACTCCTTTGTATTTGGAAAAATCATAAAGAGGATATGTTATCCAACTATTGGAAAATATTGGGTAGTAAATTAGGCATCAATTGCATATCAAGAAAGTTTTCCGTTGGAAATATTCAATATTAATATCAATAGCATTGTACTACATAAAGGGGAACACAACCTTGGTTTCTTTAATTCATATTACTTACATTCACAATTTTGCAATCAGTTTCAGTTTTCGTTTACTCTTACGTTCAATATCCCTTTTCTTCATTACAATTACTTGATAGAATTACGACTTAGTCGAGTATTACACTAATTAGATAAATGTTTCACACCTATTCCCTGTGGTATTCGACCCCAACCTTGTTGGGTTATTATATTTGACACCGACCGCTTACACTATTCTTAAGGTGTAATTTGAGCGTATCAAATTTTGGCGCCGTTGCTGGGGAATACGGTTCTGAAATTACTAAATAGTGTATACTTTACTTTACGTCTAATTCTACTCTATTACACGTTGTTTGTTGTGTTGGTGTAGACAGGGAGATATGTCAGACCATGAAGATGATGTGGAGATACAGGAGGAAGGAAATCCTTTTGCAGACATTGAGGAGTATATTGAGGATACAAACGCCATTGTACCTCCTGCTATCGATGCCGCTACTTTCAAGGTAGAACATGGATTAATTCTGATGCTGAAAGCGGAGGGATTTTTCAGAAATTCCACTGATGATGATCCAACACAGCACCTCAGAAATTTCTTGGGTGTTTGTGCGATGCACAAGAGAATCATGTCTTCGATGATGCACTGAGGTTGAGATGCTTTAAGTATTCTTTAGCTGGGGATGCGAGAAATGGCTTCAGAATCTTCCTCCGAATTCTATACGTTCATGGCCTGAACTTGTCCGAGCATTCTTGTCAAAATGGTTTCCACAAAGCAAGAAGTCCAAGCTCAGGGACAAGATTTTCTTCTTTAAGCAACTACCTGGCGAACAGTTTCATGAAGCGTGGGATCACTTCAAATTATACTTGGTGAGGTCTCCAAACCATGGTTTTCCAGATTCTATCTTGCTGGAAAAATTTTACATGGTTTTGGACCCCATGAACCAATCAATAGCGAAGAATGCAGCTGCTGGATCTTTTATGTCACGACCCGGATTTTCCACCCTCGGGAGTCGTGATGGCACCTACTAGTGAAAGTTAGGCAAGCCAATCAATTCAACTAAAACCATCCATAAATAAACAACACAATTTAACGAGCGAAATGCATAGAATATTTCAAATAAAAATCTCTTTAACAAACTACACAAGATCTGGTGTCACAGTTTCACAGACTGTCTAAGAGTACTGCAAACAAGGTTTTGAAAGAAATAACAAAATACTGTTTCCGAACTACATGGAAGAAACAGGTAAAGGAAATGGATAGGAGACGCCAAGATCTGCGAACGTCTGCAGTACTACCTTGGGTCGCCTAATAGTCACAAAGCTGGAAGCCCTCTACTGTCCGACACCTGCGGCACCAGGATCTGCACAAAAGAGTGTAGAGTGTAGTATCAGCACAACCGACCCCATGTGCTGGTAAGTACCTGGCCTAACCCCGGCGAGGTAGTGACGAGGCTAGAACTAGACTCCAGATAGACCTGTACAGTTATAACCGTATATGCATCTACAGCGGAGTATAAAATACATAAATAATTTAAACTGGGGAAGGAGAGAACACACATAGGGATAACATATAAATAAAGCAGAACGAATCACCAATGAATAAGAAAGGAAAACTGCAATAGGGAATGATAACAAGAGCAGTCAATAAACCTTCAACCAATAAGATGAACAAACATAGTGAAGAAAACTGTAAGTATGGCACGGCATCACCCTTCGTGCTTTTACTCTCAATCTCACCATAAAACAGTAAATATGGCACGACATCACCCTTCGTGCTTTTACTCTCAATCTCACCATAAAGCAGTAATTATGGCACGGCATCACCCTTCGTTCTTTTACTCTCTACCTCACCATAAAACAGTAAATATGGCACGGCATCACCCTTCGTGCATTAACTCTCAATCTCACCATAAAATAGTAAATATGGCACGGCATCACCCTTCGTGCTTTTACTCTAAACCTCACCATAAAACAGTAAATATGGCACGGCATCACCCTTCGTGCTTTTACTCTCAACCTCACCATAAAACAGTAAATATGGCACGGCATCACCCTTCGTGCTTTTACTCTCAATCTATAATTATGGCACGGAATCACCCTTCGTGCTTTAACTATCAACCTCACCATAAAACAGTAAATATGACACGGCATCACCCTTCGTGCATTAACTCTCAATCTCACCATAAAACAGTAATTATGGCACGGCATCACCCTTCGTGCATTAACTCTCGCTTACCATGCAACAATGCACATATAATAACAGGGAGATAAAATAAGCAAAATCAATTCTTATGTCAACAATGGTCCCACTGTGCCAATCTCTGACTCAGAAACAATGTTCAATTACCACAGATAATCCATGAGTACGGATAGAACATTCAGTTTAGCAAGTAACTAGTCCACACATGGGTATTATGATCAAAGAAGGAAATAAATTACAATGAACGGGTCCCACCCGCATGCTTTAACCCAACAATAACGCATAGGTACTCGTCACCTCACATATACGTTGTCTCCCAATAATTGAACAAGTAGCACATAGCAAACAAGTCCTAATCCCTCAAGCTAAGGTTAGAACAAACACTTACTTCGCTTTGAAACTGAATTCGAGGTTCCGACAAACCTTTGCCTTGAAATTTTGTGTCCGAAGGCTTCAAATCTAATCACAAATAATTTAATACACTCAATACACATAGTAGAAACTAATTCCGTATGAACTTACAAATTTTTCGGATTAAAATCCGAAATTTAACTCAAAATTTTCAGTGGGGCCCACTTCTCGTAATCGTACAAAACCCACAAAATGTGATAACCCATTCCGATACGAGTTCAACCATATAAAATTTGTCGAATTCCGACACCGGATCGACCTCCAACCCTCAAGTCTAAGCTTTAGGGTTTTCCCCACAATTTTCCCAACTTAAATTACCAATTAATTGCTAAAAATAGTGATAAACTAAGGTAATTCCTCCAAAATTTAGTTAGGAATACTTACCCCGATGTTTCTCTTAGAAACCCTCCAAGAATTGCTTAAAAACTTATTTCAATCCGAGTTCTACGGCCCCAAGTATGTTTAAGATGACACAAACTCTTCCTGTAAGAGTTTGTTCATGAAAATATCCTTTGATTATAATTTTGAGGTTGATTTATGGTGATTCTATGGTATTTGGAGGTGTTTCCTCTTCGTGGGTAACTAAAATGGGTCTTATAGAACAAGATGGGCATTGGGTTCTACTTAAAAATTGTCAAAAATCGGGTTAAAACACCCCTTTCAGGTCGAAAATGCGATCCCCAATGCCAAAAATGCGGACTGCATTTCAGCTTTGCGGTTCGCATTTTGGTCGCATTTCTCGCCCCAGTTTCTGCCTCACTCTGCGAATGCAGTTCGCATTTCTGACGCTTCTGCAGATTTTTTCCTCGGCACAAAAATGGGCATAACTTTCTCATACGATGTCCGAATTGGACGATTCTTTTTGCTATGACTCCGAATTTTCGATACGGATCTAATACTTCAATGAAAACTGAATTTGGAGTTCATTTGCATAATATGATACCACTTTTCCTTGAAGGTACGACATCGACACCTTCTTGAAACGCCAAAGTTAAACTCCATCAACCATCCAAAATCCATTCAAGACCCTCGGGACTTCAACCAAACATGCCAACATGTCCCAAAACATTATTCAAACTTGTTCCAACCTTCGGAACGTTCAAATCAACATCATAACGTCAAATTCGCATCGGATTCAAGCCTAAGGATCTCAAAATCTTCTAAATCGCTCTTTTGATCTAAACCCGACCAAACCACGTCCGAATGACCTGAAATTTTGCACACAAGTCATAAATCACATATCGAAGCTACAGCAATTTTTGGAATTCCATTCTGACCCTCGGATCAAAATCTCACCTATTCCAAAATTCTAACTTCACCAATTCAAGCCTAATTCTACGTGGAACCTCCACAACTAATTCCGATCACTCTCCTAAGTCATAAATCCTCTCTTGAAACTAACCGAATTATCGGAATTCACATTCGAGCCTTCTAACTCATAAGTCAACATACATTTGACTTTTACAACTTAAGCCTCCTTGAAAGAGACTAAGTGTCTCATTTCTTACCAAATCCACTCCGAACGCAAACTACTCAACTCGATCACATGAAACACGGATAACGAAGCATAATGAGGTGGAAATAGGGGAAACGGAGCGGTAACTCGTGAGACGACTTGCCGGGTTGTCGCATTCCCCCCCACTTAAACAAACGTTCGTCCTCGAACGTGCTAAGGACTATTCCGAGGAAATTAAATTTCTATGTGTATCATTACACGCACTTGCGGGTGATTCTACGTCACCGTAAATTTAACATGGATCCTGATGCAATATTAAACGCGGAAATAAGAAAACGAAAGATAGAAGCAAGACGCTCAATGAACTATCAAGACAACAAGTAGGAACTAGTCTACTTACCTTCTTGATGAAGTCACAGAGTACCTATACTATACGAACAACCCTCAAGACAACAATGGTCTTGCAAACTGTTCGATCAAACAAAGGAACAAGTTCAATTTTGAATCACACCAAAATTGGACAAGTTAATTCACACGATTTTGGGAGCAATGTGCTGCCGGGTTTTGATTGATAATAATGTCAAAAGGTATCAAAATAATGAAGTGTTTAGGCTTATATAGAATGAGCCTTTACCTAAATCAACTAGGAAAAGAATAACTAGTTAACCTAAATCAACTAGGAAAAGAATAACTAGTTAACCTAAATCAACTAGGAAACAACTAACTAACAAAAAGGCCACAATTTGGCT
>MCJB01001547.1:145523-164968 GCA_002018475.1 Nicotiana obtusifolia | reverse complement strand
TCTAAAACATACATTCAACCTTTATCAACCACAGAATCTTAAATTGCTTCTAAAAAAGACGCACATGACAGAAACCCACGCTTGATTAGCAGAGCATTGTGCCTCTGATTGAATATCCCATTTCACGAAATCATCTAATCACATGAAGTGAGTAGAGAGCTTACTTATAACTTTAAAAAAATTACTGTATATAGGTCAGAGAAACTTGCTTTGATAGTGAACAATAATCGCAGTCCTGCAACCATTAAGATAAGCTTCTCTTAGTACATAGTGAGATTACATAAGCGGAAATGCAAATCTAGGTTACTGAAGAGCAACGGAAATGAGATTAGGACCTACTCAGGGCATCAATCAAGCAGAAATTGGCATCTGACAACCACCAGGTGCGTACTTCATAAATACTGTGTTAGAATTCAGCCAAAAATAACTGCTCTGACAAGTATATTCCATGTAATTGCAGTTGGACGTATTTTCCTACTAAGGACATCATTCAAGAATAAAATGGCATCTGACATTCTATGGCGATAGTCCAGTCTCAACATTTCCTTAAAAATCCTCTCAGCCCCACCGACATTGCGCAATTCACACAAACCATGAATCAACGTACTACACGCGAACGAATCCATTCTTTGCTCATTTTTCTTCATCCTATCCCAAAGTTCCAATCCCTCATTAAACTCACCACACCTACATACACCATTAATCATCACATTATAGCTAACCGAGTTCGGGTAAACATTCGACCCACTCACCAACCTCCCCCAAATCTTCATACCACTATCATAATCACCATTTTTCAAAAACCCGTCAATTAAAATGTTATAACATATAACATCCGGATGCAACCCTCTTTCAAAAATTTCATCAAACACCTTCAAAGCATTATCCAAACATCCACTCTTCACCAGCCCGTTGATCAAAGTTCCATAACTATAAACATCAGGCTTCAAATTACTGTCCCACATCCAATCCAACAACTCTTTCGCCTTATCAAATTGCCTCCTTTTACAAGCAATTTTAATCAAAACGTTGTAAGTTTCCAAATTCGGTGAAACCCTCATCGTTCCAAAGTACTTATAAAACAAGTCAGCTCTACTCAACTGATTAGAAACAACAAAAGCATTAAGCAATGTATTATAAGACCTAATCCCAGGTTCACAGCCAAAAAATTTCTTCATGTTCTGAAAAATTTCCATAGCTTTATCAACCATTAAATTTTTAGCATAGCCTTTAACAACAGCTAATGCTACATCTTCAGAGCATAAGCATTTCTGGGTTTGAATCATATCGACGATTCGGGTCATGCGAGGGATGCATCTTGGATCGGAAGAAAGGGAAAGTTTGCGGAGAATATGGTGATAGATAATGGCGTCGTGAGTGCAATTTGGGTGTTGTGAAGCTATGTCGAATAAGGAGAGTGATGTGTTGAGGTTTTTTGAAGATTTGAGGAGTTTTAAGAGGGATTTTGGGGTAAGGTTTTTGGGTAACATAGCTGCCATGAGTTGAGGGAGTTTTGCAGATTTGATTTTTGCGTCTCATTGTTGCATTCTTAGCATTGATATTCGGTGGGCTGAAGCAAAGACAGAAGAAAGCTTTACCGCCTGTGCCGTTTTCTGGTTTTATAACAGTTTTCAATTTGCTCTTTCAGCTGCGAGAATTTTACTTTGCCGAAAGTGTAGCGGCGGCAACTATATAATGCGTATAAAAACTCGTTCTCTTTTTGGATTAAGTATATCCTATCAAGGAGGAAGATACAAGTTATATCATGTTTCACTGTTTCATGTTGTATATGAAAGTTTTATACAAGAACGAATAATCAAATTAATTTCCTTCTACTATTCTAATATTAATTTAACTTTAGTAAACAGAAGAAACAATTCACGTCGTATTCCGGTTTTACTTTTACGATTAGTTTTTAAGGAGTAATGATTGTTAATGTTTGTATTTATGTACACATTGTTTTCTTAAAGTTTGTTCAAAGTGACATTTTGAGATATAGGTGAGATGTTTCAGTGAATAGTCATGTGTTAGGATACTGTATATATACGACGTTTGATACGTTGACTGGTTTATGAAAGTTTTATTTAATGCCACAATTATTTACTTCATAGAGGTATAAGTGGTTATATGCTTAGATTTTAAGAAAAAATCAATTAATACTCTTCCCTTTTTGCTTCTCGTATTAATAATTATTCAAGACCACTACTCAATACTTTCTAATTTCTAAAGTTTTCAGTTTGTTCGGAAAATATTCCTGTACATTTTTGGTAATACGTTCCATTTGCCCCCTCCCAAGGAAAGAAGGAAACAAAGCCCTTAGAATTGTTACGTGACTTGGGCAGTCGAATTTTTATGTACTCAAATGTATAGTACATAAAATAAAATGGTAATTCATACATTATGCATACAAGGAAGAGGATGCTCTGCATATCAGCAAAAGGACTCTACGTCTACCAAATTAATCTCATCGCATTATGATCTTTTCTTGAGCACTCATTGATGGCTTAAGTGCTGGTCTATTATCCAAATCAGAATGAGGGAAGGGGAAGAACAAAAGTAGTCTAACTTGGGGATAGGGAGGGTAGAAGAGGGCAATTGAAGAAAAGTTAAGAGAGGAGCGGAGCAGTTTGGAGGGTTTAATTTCACTATGGTCATTCAACTTTCTTTTAATTTCACTAAAGTCATTTAACTATTTTTTGTCACTTAAAAATAATTAAACTTTATCATTGTTACTTAAAAGTCATTTTAGCTCAAACCCTTCCATAAATATAACAAGGCCTAACATTTAATGAGAAAAATCTAAAAAATAAATACCACATAAGCTTAAATGGGTTATACTCACTAAATCTATTTCTCCCTTAACGTGATTTGACCGCTAACCCAAATGGGTTTCAATAAGGGGGGAAAAAAAGCAACCCACCCACCCACCCACCTCCCCTTCCNGGCTGGTCCGGTGGTTTTCCACCGGTGGACGACGGCAGATCGACCATCGTCGGTAGATTGTCTCTACTTCAACGGTATTTGTACAGTGGCTAGCAGTGAGTTTCTAGAGAGAAGTCAGACCTTCTCTTTCTAGACAATGGTAAAAGCTTTTTTTGAACTCTCTCGGCGGCAACCTATATAATGCGTATGAACAACTAATACAAACTCTGGTCTTCGTAAGTCATAAGTCATGACTTTCATTTTATTTTATAATGAACTAGAGAATTAGTTGCGCTTCGCGCGGTACATTAATGAACTCAGAAATGATCTTTTTACAAAATTAAGTCGGGTTTGAGAGAGAAAAAAAAATTCTCAATGACTTCCTTTCCCTACTAACAAATAGTACAATAGCAAAAAAGAAAATAGAATCTTTTTGTTGACACTATAGAAGTTGATCAAAAGAAAAAACTCGTTCTCTTTTTGGATTAAGTATATCCTATCAAGGAGGAAGATACAAGTTATATCATGTTTTACTGTTTCATGTTGTATATGAAAGTTTTATACAAGAACAAACAATTAAATTAATTTCCTTCTACTATTCTAATATTAATTTAACTTTAGTAAACAGAAGAAACAATGCACGTCGTATTCAAGTTTTACTTTTACGGTTAGTTTTCAAGGAGTAATGATTGTTAATGTTGTATTTATATACACATTGTTTTCTTAAAGTTTGTTCAAGGTGACATTTTGAGACATAGGTGAGATGTTTCACTGAATAGTCATCTATTAGGCTACTGTATATATACAACTTTTGATACTTTGACTGGTTCATGGAAGTTTTATTTAATGCCACAATTATTTACTTCATAGAGGTAAAGAGGTTATGTGCTTAGATTTTAAGAAAAATCAATCAATATTCTTCCCTTTTTGCTTCTCGTATTAATAATTATTCAAGACCACTACTCAATACTTTCTAATTTCTGAAGTTTTCAGTTTGTTCGGAAATATTCCTATATATTTTTGGTAATACGTTCTATTTGCCCCCTCCCAAGGAAAGAAGGAAACAAAGCCCTTAGAATTGTTACGTGACTTGGGCAGTCGAATTTTTATGTACTCAAATGTATAGTACATAAAATAAAATGGTAATTCATACATTACGCATACGAGGAAGAGGATGCTCTGCAGTATCAGCAAAAGGACTCTACCAAATTAATCTCACCGCATTATGATCTTTTCTTGCGCACTCATTGATGGCTTAAGTGCTGGCTTATTACCCAAATCAGAAAGAGGGAAGGGGAAGAACAAAAGTAATCTAACTTGGGAATAGGGAGGGTAGAAGACGGCAATTGAAGAAAAGTTAAGAGAAGAGAGGAGCAATTTGGAGGGTTTAATTTCACTATGGTCATTCAACTATTTTTTAATTTCACTAAAGTCATTTAACTATTTTTTGTCACTTAAAAATAATTAAATTTTATCATTGTCACTTAAAAGTCATTTCAGCTCAAACCCTACCATAAATATAACAAGGCCTAACATTTAATGAGAAAAATCTAAAAAATAAATACCACATAAGCTTAAATGGGTCATACTCACTAAATTCATTTCTCCCTTAACGTGATTTGACCCATAACCCAAATGGGTTTCAATAAGGGGGGAAAAACCCACCCACCCACCTCCCCTTCCCGATAAAATTAGATCTTGTGATTTTTTGGGGGATTTTGATCGTAGAGATACAATCTTTCTTTTGTCTAAACAATTGCAATAGGTTGTCTGTACTTGCATGTGTTTGTTATGCACATTTGTTACATGTGTTTCTTACTAAATAAGTTATTTGTATGTTGGGGTTGCTTAATAAGCAATATTTTGAAATCAATAAAATGATAGCTTGTGAAAATAGATTCATATTAGCCTTATTATTCTTGTATGCTTATGATACATTAATATGTTAGATGAGATGGATATAATACTATTTTAACTTCACTAGAAAATTATAAATACGTTATGTGAGTGGGATACAATAGTATTTTAACTTCAATAGAGTTATAAAATGACTCGGATGGGGCATACATACAAGAATAATTATAAATGGGCATTATGTAACAGAAAAGGCAAGAATTTTGTAGTATAATTATTTTAAAGTAATGTGGAATTTAATTTTTTTTTTATCGCAACCATTTGAGTTATAGGTCAAACCACATTAAGGGAGAAATGGACCTAAAATGGGTAAGGTCCATTTAAGCTTATGTGGCATTTATTTTTAGATTTTTCTTATTAAATTTTATGCCATGTTATATTTATGGCCGGGGTTTGAGGCTAATATTTGTGTATTCGATGTTGATGAACTCAAATTCAAAGAACATTTAGTTGATTTCTCTAATTTATTTTGTCTCGGTTTTTGTACATTTCAATGGTAATCCAACTCATGAAAACCTAAATACTCATCCAATAGTACATTCATTATAATGCTTTGTTATTGATGTTGTAATTGCCAGCTGGGAATTATGGCCCTAACTTCCAACCTCTCACCTTAAAAATTCTGCTATGGGTTCTAGGAAAGAGGAGAGGTAGCCATTAATGACGAGGATAAACGGGAAGGGAGGGGTCAAAGAAATGGGCATGGGTCTCTAAAAAATGAGCATGGGTCTCTACAATTCGAGTTGGTATTTGCCCAATTGGCACATTAAGTGAGGGGTCCTACTGCCATGTTGGAAATCTTAGGGTTAGGAGCGATTTTGTATACTTTACTAATGGTAGGCGTATATTTGAACCGAAAGTTGAATAAGGGATAACGTGAATAATTTATCAAAGTAAAGGGATAAATTTGATCTTTTCCCCTTCATTTAATGCCTATGGTGGTTAAAATTGTCTATTATATTAGTTTTATTGTTCCGATGCCAATAGTGGCTATATAGTGGCATATGGGGCACCAGAGATATTTAATGATATAGGTATTCCAACAAATGTTTTAGGTGTTTTTACGCTTTGCTTTTCTTTGTTCGTATTTAAGATTTACTTAAGGAAAGCAATCAATTTGAGAGTAATTTTATCATTACAGACTTTCATTATATTGCCATGAACTAAACAAGATAAATGTGATGACCCGATAAATCGTCTCACAGGTTACTACTCCGTCTTCCCCAATATCTGTATCATTATGCCTTGTTATCAGTGTTTTAGGTAATTTAATTGAGTAAGTTTCATTCGGAGTAAAATCGGTAAGAAATGAGACAATTAATCTCTTTCAAGGAGGCTTAAGTTGTAAAAGTCAACTGGATGTTGACTTATGAGTTAGAAGGCTCGGATGTGAATTCCAATGATTCAGTTAGTTTCGGGAGATGATTTATGACTTAGGAGTGGAATCGGAATTAGTTTCGGAGGTCCCGAGTAGAATTAAGCTTGAATTGGTGAAGTTAGAATTTTAGCGATTTCCGGTTGATAGGTGAGATTTTGATCCGAGAGTCGGAATGGAATTCCGAAAGTTGCTGTAGCTTCAACATGTGATTTATGACTTGTGTGCAAAATTTCAGGTCATTCGGACGTGGTTTGGTTGGGTTCGGATCAAAAGAACAATTTAGAAGATTTGGAATCCTTAGGCTTGAATCCGAAGCGAATTTGATAATATGATGTTGATTTTAGCGTTCCGATGGTTGGAACAAGATTAAATAAGGTTATGGAATATGTATTCATGTTTGGTTGAAGTCCCGAGGGTTTCGAATGGATTTTGGATAGTTGATAGAGTTTAACTTAGGCATTTCAAGAAGGTGCCGGTGGCGTATCTTCAAGGAAAAGTGGTATCATATTATGCAAATGAACTCCAAATTCAGTTTTGTTTGAAGCATTAGATCCGTATCGAAATTTCGGAGCCATAGCAAAAAGAATCGTCCAATTCGGACATCGTATGAGAAAGTTATGCCTATTTCCGTGTCGAGGAAAAAGCTGCCGAAAATGGTCAAAAGCGAACCGCGAAAATGGTCGCGGATTGACAAAAGCGAACCGCGAAAATTGACCTTGAGGTCGCGAAATGGGGCAGAAAGGGTCTATAAGCAAGGGTTTTGGTCATTTTGGCCATTTTAACATATTTGGGGCTAGAGAGGTCGGATTGAGGCGCATTTTCAAGGAAAACATCGGAGTAAGTGTTCTTTATCATAAATCCTTCATAGATCATGATTCCATACTCATTTACATCATAAATCCATGAATCTATGGAAGAAAAATCAGATTTTTCTTCCAAATCTTTCAAGAACAAAAATTAAGATTTGAAGGTCGATCCGGTGTCGGAATTTGACAAATTTTATATGGTTGAACTCGTGAGGAGATAAGGAACCCGTTGAAGTGATAATTTCTGAATTTTGAGAAGTGGGCCCGGGGCTCGGGTTTTGCTAATTTCGGGATTTCTTAGTAATTTCGATTGTTTGTGCTTGGGTTTTATTCCCTCAATATATTGTGACGTAATTGTTATGAATTTGGATAGATTCGACGCACGTGGAGGCCAATTCAAAGGGAAAAGGCGTCGCGGGCTAAGGATTTAGCCGGTTTGAGGTGAGTAATACTTGTAAATGATGTCCTGAGGGTTCGAAACCCCGGATTTGCACCTCATAGTGCCATGTTGAGGTGAGGTACATGCTCGATGACGAGCATGGGTTTGATTACTTTGGGGATTGGGACTTGGTCCATCCCGGTTGATTATTTTACTACCTATTTGCTTGAAATCTGATTTATGTTAATGTGAATTGGGCTACTTGCCATATTTGGGCCTCGCGCCAGTTGTGTGAACCCTTCGGGGGAAATTGTTGATGTTTGCTACATCATAGTGTTTGGCATCTCGCCGGTTATGGAACCCTTCAGGGGTATCCGTCATTGTTATTATATCGTATTTGGCATCTCGCCGGTTATGTGGACCCTTCAGGGGTGTTATTTGGCATATCGCCAGTTATGTGAACCCTTCAAGGGTATTGTTGTTGCATGATACATATCATCAACTTGGTTTTGAAATACAAATGATGTTTTCAAATGGTTTTAAATGGATCGGGTGGCACGCCGCCACGACATATGACATGCATGGATCGGGTGACACGCCGTCACGATATATATTGCGCTACTGAATAACCCACAGTAGACGCCGGGTACCCAGGGAACGGGTGGCACGTTCGCCACGATAGTCATGACTTGCATAGCGTTGCATTGCATCGCATTGCATTGCATTGCATCACACTGCATTTTTGATTGTGTGAGTGTTCCGTTTACTTCACGTTACCTGTTGAGATGTTTATGTTCTTGTTGTTTCATTTGAGAATTACTTGAATTTTATGGTTTCATGCTTTCAGTTCTCATTTATATTTATTACTCACTGAGTTTGAAGTACTCACATTACTCCCTGCACCTCGTGTGCAGATTCAGGCGTTAACGGTCCCACTCCGAGGTACTGACTATTACTGCCAGGGTGGAGCATCGGAGACTACGAGGTAGCTGCTTGCGTCTGCAGCCCCGTATCTCTTTTCCTTTGTTGATTGTAACTCTCTCAAACAATTGTACTTAAGGATATGTAATAGTTATATTATCATTAGGCTTTCAGTAGTGGCTCATGACTTTGTGACACCCCGATCTGAGGGCTGTAGTCGGGATGGTTGCTATATGATATTTTCCGCAATTGACTATTATTAAACCGTTTTTATATTATCTTCGTGTTATTTAAAATGTTTAGCGGTGTTGGATTGGTTCGGCTGGCCTTGTCTTCACGAGAGGCGCCATCACGACCGGGATGGGATTTTGGGTCGTGACAAATGAGTACTTTTCATGTTGTAGAAAGAGTACTTTCTTTTTCAATCAACAAAAAGAGTATTTTCTTTTTAGTTATGGAGCACAAATTTCAACGTTATTTTTGCGTAAAAAAGTAAAGCAACGCACTAGTTCCTTTGGGTTTGTGCGATTTTTTAGAGATTTGGGGGAAGGGGGAGGGCATGAGGACAGTAGCATAAAAAAAATTTTACTAAAGAAATATTTTCTACTCTCTAACCAAACACTAAAAAATATTTTTCGAAAAAAATTTTCCACTCACCAAACAAATAAGGGAAAATAAATGATAAAACCACTCACTTTCTATGAAAATATTTTATAAAAAAATATGTTCCTTCGTACCAAACACACCCTTAAAATTGTAAGTGAATGAACAGATGAAGACAATCTAATTACGCGAATCAGGTTGATTTCGAATAATGGAATTAAATTTTTGCATTTCACCGCAATTGAACAACTTACGCGTAATCTCCATATCTAGATTATCTGTTGAATTATTATAATTTTGCGTTGACGCAGCATAGTGACTAGGATCAATATCTATATAACATTTTAATAACTATTACGAAAATCTAAGAATGATTGAAAAGTCTAACGGTCTCTTGCTTACCTGCTTATTGCACCACCTCAAAACTATTCAAATTTGAAGTTATATACGCATTTAAAGTAAGATAAAATCATAAGAATAGTACACCTACACCAAAAGAAAAAGGAACATAAGAATGAAAATAAGGTACAATACCCTTTCATATTGGTGGCCCTAAGTGAAGTTTGTTTTGATGATTGACAAAGGAACTCAAGCATGAACCAGGTCCATCCACAATATGCACAGACATGGGCAGATTCGAGCATAAGGGATGCACGTGAAGGAGATAAGCTTAAGTTGTTATATCTGATATCTCCTGATCATAAAGGTTGCATAAATGATAAGGAGAAGGACTCCTTACACGAAGAGAATTTTATCCAAAATAAGGGAGGAGTTAGAAGTTGAAGATAACTATAACTCTTCCACCAAGGAAAAGTAGCATTAGAACTCTAATATTTCCCATTCTACTAACTCTATATATTGCAAGATATTCTCATTCTTCAGGTACGCACAAACGCTTAAGGTAAACGTGAGTTGAGAGCAAAATAGAAAGGCATTTTACAAGAAATTCTTGTGTGATTCAAGTGTGCGAACCTGAAGTTACATGAACCAGTTAGAAGAACCAGTTCCAAGTGTCTGTCTTTTATTCTAGTTCAATTGTAGTAGGTGTTTTCAAGTTGTACCTTTCAGCTTTATCTAGAAGCAATTGTATTAGGTACTCTGAGTATTCAAGGTAGAGTTAACTTGAAGTTGTCGCTACAGTTAGAGGATGGTTTCCCAACGGGATTAGAGTTAATCCTTAGGTTTACAAAGAGTTTTATAAATGTTGTTTTGGCTCAGTGATTTAGTAAAATGTTGGAAAAAAATCCCACTGAGTGGTAGGTCGTGGTTTTTTCACCTTTTGAGCCGGGTGTTTTTCACGTAAAAATACTTGTGTTGTTTACTTTCCGCATTTACTATTTCCACAGCAGTAGTATAAGGAACACTTAGAAGAATCATATCCTTCTACAATCAGCGCACGCGAAAATGGACACCACACAAATCACCCCCTTCTTGTATGGCATTGACGTATAAAACATCGATTGGTATCAGAGCAGGTTATCCTTGAAGAGGCTAACACCTTAGAAGAAGATCAATATGAGTGCACCACCTGAAAACTGGGAAGGGCAATCCACTACTAGGCCACCACTCTTTAATGGCCAGTACTACTCTTGGTGGAAAAAACAGGATGAGAGATCACATTATAAGGGAGGACTATGAGCTATGGGACATTTTCACTGATGGTCCACTGGCTACCCTGAAGAAAAATACTGAAGGAGTAGCTGTGCCAAAGACAAGAGCCGATTGCACTGCTGAGGAATTAGAGAAATGGGTGAAGAACGCTAAAGTCAAGAAATGGCTTATTTGTGGACTTGGTCCAGATGAGTACAGCAGAATCCAACGTTGTACCACTGCTAAGGAAATTTGGGACACTCTGCAAGTGGCTCATGAAGGAACACCTCAGGTGAAGAGATCCAGAGGAACTCTACTGTATTCTCAATATGAGAACTTTACTATGAAGGAAGGAGAAACCATTCAAGAGATGTACACAAGGTTCATTACATTGAGAAATGATCTAAAGTCTCTTGGAAGCATTATTCCTGAAAAAGATAAGAGTCGAGAAGATATTGACAAGGGTTCTGCCTATTACTTGGGAGAGAAAAATCACTGCCATTCAGGAATCAAAGAACATTTCCCACTCTCCCATTGGATGAATAAATTGGAAATCTTACTGCCTATGAACTTAAGAGACAAACCATGAAAATGGATGTACCGAAGAAGGAAAGGAGCCTGGCACTCAGAATCACTGAAGGTTCTGATCTAGAAGATGACGAAATGGCCATGATCACCAAGGATTTCAAGAAGTACCTGAGGAGAGGAAAGGATCCTTCAAGAAGTGGAAGCTATAGTAAGTCAAAAGTTTCTGAGAAGCAAGCCAATGATGGATGCTACAAGTGTGGAAAGACTGATCTCCACATCAAGAACTGTCCTCTATGGGAAATTGAATGGAGGAAGGAAAGAGCTTAACGAAGGAATAGGAAGAAGGAATAGGTTCAGCCCAAGAAAAGAAAATGATCAGCCAAGGTTATTGTCTCTGCTTGGGGAGAAAGCTCAGATGATGATGATGGGGATGAACAAGCACTTATGGCCATTGAAGAGTCTGATGAAGAAACTGAGGCAAGTGTAATTCATCTCAAAGACAAGATTAAATTATTTTCTAAAGAAAGGTTATCTGAGTTACTTCTAGAACTAATTGATGAATCTGAGGATGTAAACAATAAAAAAGAACAGTTGTCTAAAGAATGTGTGATTTTGAAGGCTAAGTGCAAAAATCTTGAACTTAGGGTTAGTGAGACTATAAGTGAAAATACTGTATTGAAAAAACAGGTTTATGCACTTGACTCAACTATTCTAGAACTTAGATCTGATAATCTAAAATTGAAATTAGGAACAGGTAAAAAGACAGGTGATCACACACAACTCACTCTAGAAGAAAATGTAGGAAAATTGAAAGATGAGTTGTATAAAAAGGAATGAACAGTTGAGAATCTTAAAGGAGGATCTAAGCAAGGTCAAGTATGAGCTAGACAAAACTTGTAAATGGAACAGGTCCTTCGATGCACTTTCATGGCTACAGGAACACCATAGTAGCAACAGAAGAGAACTAGGCTTTGGGAATCTGGCACCTAAATGGGATCACAAAAGCAAGTACTTCACACTTCCTGAGAATAAGATTTGCACACACTGTGGTAATATAGGTCACTATAAAAGTGAATGCACTGCAAAAGAAAAGGCAAGTCAAAAGAAGAAAGAATTTGTTCAAGGGAAGAATAGGCTACCAAGTTGGGCTAAAATGAATTTGATTCACCCTTTTGCCTATAGAAAGGGACCCAAACTAGTTTGGGTTCCTAAGACTAACCCCTGATTTCCTTTTGCAGGTCCAAGTGAAGGGGAGCAATCAAATATGGTACATGAATAGTGGCTGCTCAAAGCACATGACAGGAAACAAGAACCAGTTCCTTTCACTTGAGAACCTTAAAGGAGGTAATGTCACCTTTGAAAATGGGAAGAAAGGTGAGATCATTGGGGTTGGAAAGCTTGGTAAGACTGATTCTCACTCTATTGAGAATGTCTACTTGATAGATGGACTGAAGTACAGTCTAATAAGTGTATCATAATTGTGTGATAGAGGTAACATGGTAGCATTCACATCTACCAAATGCTGTGTAATTAATCTTACCACTGACAAGATAGTTTTGCAGGGAAAAAGTGTGAACAACATATATGTTATAGATCTGTCCACACTTTTCGAAAATGAACTCACTTGCTTAAGTATGTTGGATAATGATCCCTCATTTGGCACAAGAGACTTGGACATGCCAGTCTAAGTCAACTAAACGAACTAGTCTCGAAGGATTTGGTGATAGGACTGCCTAACATTAAATTCAAGGAAGATAAATTTTGTGAGGCTTGTGCAAGGGGGAAGCAATTAAGATCCTATTTTAAAGGCAATAAAGTGGTAAGCACCACCAGCACGATGGAGCTGGTCCATATGGATCTTTGTGGACCAATGAGAACAGTAAACCGAGGTGGTAAGTGATATGTGATGGTGCTTGTTGATGACTACTCTAGGTTTACTTGGACATTATTTTTAACATATAAAGATGGAGCATTTGACATGTTCATTTATTTTGTTAGAAAAATTCAGAAACAACTAGGTAATCAACTTGCATCAATTAGGTCTGATCATGGTACTGAATTTGAGAATGCTAAATTTACTGAATTTTGTGCTGAGCATGGCGTAGATCATAATTTTTCTACTCCTAGGACTCCACAACAAAATGGAGTAGTTGAAAGAAAGAATAGGACACTTGAAGATATGGCTAGGACTATGCTTCTTTCTAGTAAATTGTCACATAGTTTCTGGGCAGAAGTTGTGATCACTGCATGTTACATCATAAATAGGTGCAAGACTAGACCTCTTGTAGAGAAGACTCCCTATGAGTTACTTAAAGGGAGAAAGCCAAACATATCCCATCTTAGGGCATTTGGATGCAAGTATTTCGTGCACAATAGTGGTAAAGACTCCCTAGGTAAGTTTGATCCCAGAAGTGATAAGGGAGTATTCTTGGGATATTCTTCACATAGTAAAGCTATCAAGATTTATAACAAAAGAACCATGTGTGTAGAAGAAAGTGTACATGTATTTTTTTGATAAAACTAACATTCTTTCTGAGAGGTAGGAACATGATTCTGAAGCAATTGGGCTGGTGAAACACTCAAATGAGACCATAGCCTAGACTGAAGCTGCACTAGAAGTAGGAATAGGTGATGGAACAGGTCCTTCCACTCAGGGAAACTTGATAGGGGGGACTGAACAAAGAGGAAGTGATCCTGAAACCTCAAGGGAACCTGTCCATGAACCTGCTCCTCAGCAACAAAATATTGAAGGAACATCTAGGGGAAACCAGCTGGTTGTGAAAACTTACAAGTATCAAAGTTCTCATCCCATTGAGAACATAATCACTAATCCAACCTCTGGAATCAAAACCAGATCTTCTTTGAAGAATCTTTGTGCTTTTGATGCTTTTTTTATCTCTGATTGAACCTAAAAGTATTATTGAGGCTTTGCAGGATGCAGACTGGGTAAATGCAATGCAAGATGAATTCAACCAATTTGAGAGAAGTCAAATTTGGAATCTGGTACCAAGACCCAAAGACAGATAAGTAATTAGCACAAAGTGGGTCTTCAGAAACAAACTTGATGAAGATGGAACAGTTACAAGGAACAAGGCAAGATTGGTGGTTCAAGGATATAGTCAAGAGGAGGGCATAGACTATGATGAGGCTTTTTCTCCCGTTGCAAGATTGGAAGCAATTAGACTCCTTATAGCCTTTGCTGCTTATATGGAATTCACTCTTCATCAGATGGATATCAAGAGTGCCTTCCTCAATGGATATCTAAAGGAATAGGTGTTGTCAAGCAACCTCTGGGCATTGAAAGCTAAGGAATGTCCTGATCATGTGTACAAGCTTGACAAGGCACTTTATGGGCTAAAGCAGGCTCCAAGAGCATGGTATGAAAGATTAGGTCTTGTGTCTTGGACTACCAAAAAGCAAAATTCTGTGACCTTATCTACTGTTGAAGCTGAGTATGTTGTTGCTGCCTCATGTTGTGCTCAATTATTGTGGATCAAACAGCAATTAATGGACTTTGGAATTGACGTAGGTTGTATTCCCATCTTTTGTGACAACACTAGTGCGATTAGTATGACCAAGAACCTGGTTCATCACAAAAGAACTACGCACATAGATGTTAGGCATCACTTTTTGAGGGATAATTATGAAAAAGGTTTGATCACTGTGGAATTTTGTGCTACTGACAAGCTAATAACTAACATCTTCACAAATGCTCTAAGTCGAGATCACTTTTGAAAGGAACATGTTAGAATTATGGATGATTAATATCACCTAAAAGGAACCAGTTCTAACTTAAAAATTGGTTAGAGAAATTGTGAATTCTTGTAAATAATTAGGTTAGATTTTGCTTAGTCTCATACTTTCATCAGTATACTCTTGTGCCATGTGATAGAATGACTCATTAATCTCAAATGATATTATCTCTATTTTCTTGCAAAATTCAGACTTACACGAGAGATTTCTTAATGAAGAACCCGGTTCATCAAGATTACTTGGTACGTACTCTCTACTTTGCATATTTTGAAATACTTATAATTGGATTATGATCAGGATGAGAGTCCCATTCAATCCTAAAATCCTCGATCTTATCAGTTGAAATGAACCGGTTTCATTCAAATAGAGTTCAAACCACATTAAGTGCCTAGATTCTAGGGACACTCTTCAACGTCTTTTCATAACTGAATTCCAGTTTGAATAGACTTCTGAAAAGGCTGTCATTACCCAATTGAACACTTTCGCTTTAAATTGATTAGGCCTTAGTTACTTCTTCACTTCTCAATTTTCAAGCCGTCAACAATTTCTCTCTTCTCTCATCTTCCAAACACACAAAAACTCATTTTCTCAAATTCCCAAACACAGAATGGCAAACCCTTCTGAGAATCCCTCATCACCACCCAAGGAAATCAAACCCACACCATCTATCACAACTTCAACCACGCCAACCTCTAAGAAAAGCAGGGTCAAGATGCTTGCTTGCAAGGTTGTTACGGGAAGAGAACAAATCAAGAATTTAATGAAAAATTGAAAGCAAGTCGAGAGGAAGAACCCCAGAAATCTGATGAATCATTCAAATCTGCTACTGAGGGGATAGAAACTATTTCCTCTAAAACAGAACAGGTAACATCTGGCCCAAATACTACTACTGAAATCATCTCTGAGGTTACTGCTAATCTGGAGAATAGGTTCACTCTAGTGGGAACTATGGCTAGGGTTGAGACTACTGAGTCTGGGAGTATAGATGGTAAAGATAAAAAGAGAAAAGAAAAAGAGAGTGAGGGTGTTCAAGGTGTTGTGAGGGGTATGAGAAAAGGAGTGGCTGAAGGTTCACCCACTCTTACTAGTCTGATTGAAGAAACATGAGCAATGGTAGTGTGGAGTGAGGAATTTGTTGGAGAAAGTGTAAAAGAAAAAGGGAGAAGTGGGTCTGGAGAAGCTACTAAGGAGTTGGTTCGATTAGGGAAGGATGTTCAAGAACCTATTCCATCTGAATAGGAAACCCTCGCAAACCTGCTAAAAAAGGTGACTGACAGTTATAATCCCAAAAGGAAAAGGAGTTCAGGAGTCAAAGTTCCTGACACTGCTAGGGCAAACAAGAAGAGAAAGGCTGCCTCTTCTATCCCTGTAGAGATTCCTCCTACAAGAGGTAAAGCTACAAGGAGTCAGAAGAAGCAGAATGAGACTGAACTGGAAAAGGCCTTAGAAGAAAGTAAGAGAAAAGCTGTTGCTAAAGGAAAAAAGAATATGGTTGAGCCTGTTGAGGCTGTTGAAATTGACGAGATGAACCTGGTCCTTCGGGATGTAGAGGAGATAGAAGAAATGGAGGTTGTGACTCCAAAGGTAAAGAAAGCCAAGACTTCCACAAAGAAGTCTGTTTCAGAAACAAAGTCTGCAGAGCCATCTAATTTGACTAAAAGAACCAGGTCTGCATTAAAATAAAGAAAGTGAAAATAGTGGAGGAAGAAGAATGGAGTGGAGAAGATGAAGAAGAGTCTGATGTTGAGAAGGACAAGATGGTTAAGTTTGGGAAGAGAACCATCTTGAAAGGGAGACTCCTCAAGGAATTGGAAGAGGAAGATATGTTAATGTTGCTGGAGAAGTTACAATTGCAAGGATGGAAGGACATGGTCCTTCAGATGGATGGAAAGTTGGCTAGAACTGAGATTGTGGAGTTCATGGCAAATTGTGAGATCAAATATGGTAGGGTCACCATGTGGTAAAGGGGGTGACAGTGAATTTTGATGATAAAGAACCAGGAGAGATCTTAGCTGTACCTGCTGAAGGGTACAATGATTATAAGAAGCTCAAATGGCCAATCCTAGAGAATCTCCCTACTGCCCTTGCCATTACAAGAAAGTTTGGTGACAATGATGAAGAGCTTGAGCCCAAGGCTATGTAAATAAGTGACATGAAGCCACCCCACAAAGTGTTGCTTGAATTTATTCACAAAATTGTGCTGCCTAGGCAAGAAAGGAGGCACATCGCCACATTCATGGACCCGATCCTTATGGAGTGTCTGGACAGTGGGAGGCAAATCAATTGGCCTAGATTTAACATCCAGCTTCTCGATAGGGTTCTGACTGGCACCAAAACTCATGTCATACCCTATGGATTCCTTCTCACGGCTGTACTCACCACTTTAAGGTACCCATCAAGAAATGGGAGATTGGTACAAGCAAGGATCACTTTGGGGCAAACACTTTGACTGCTTGTTACTATGAAGTCCACACCACTCCCAAAGAACCTGGTTCATCCAAAAAGGTACCTGTGAACAACAAAGTGCAAGCCTTGGTGCAAGAGAGTGGGGCTAAGGATGTTGAAATTGAAAGGCTGAAGAAGAGGTTGGCAGAAGTAGAAGCTGAGAGAGATGCTCTCAGAGCTGAGCTTACAAAAGAGAAGGAGAAGAATGATGGAATTCTTTAGGATATGCTGAAACTGCTTCAAGCCAAGAACCAAGAACGTGGTCCTTCCTAGCCTTAAGCCTTCCTAGCCCAGTTAGACCAACCAGTGATCCGGATGGAATTTTTTTTGTTTCTTTCGCTCATGATCCAGTGTTTTTATTTCTCTTATGATTGTGGATGACTAAGTATCAATGATAATCGACTGTTTTTGTGCTCTAAATGTTTGTTGATGCTTCTTAGATGGCTAATATCATTAGATTGATAAATGATACTTGATTCCATGTATTACATTTGAAGTAGCCTCAGTGGCCATGAGTAATTTCTATTAAAATCTGGTAATCTAACATAATTATGCAACTTTTCGATGATGCCAAAACGGGGAAAATAGGTGCTTTTTACATTGGACTATGATGTTTATAACCAAATGAACCTGGTCCTTGATAATTCATGATATCAAAAATGAAAAGTGTCTAACTTTGTGTTGATGTTGAGCTGAGTTGAAACAGGGCATATGCTTATGAAAAGCACAGAGTTTTTCATCATCAAAAAGGGAGAATTTGTTGGCCCAAGTGAAGTTTGTTTTGATGATTGACAAAGGAACTCAAGCATGAACCAGGTCCATCCTCAGTATGCACAGACACGAGTAGATTCGAGCATAAGAGATGCACGTGAAGGAGATAAGCTTAAGTTGTTATATCTGATATCTCCTGATCGAAAAGGCTGCATAAATGATAAGGAGAAGGACTCCTTACACGAAGATAACTTTATCCAAAATAAGGGAGGAGTTAGAAGTTGAATATAACTAGAACTCTTCCATAAAGGAAGAGTAGCATTAGAACTCTAGTATTTCCTATTCTACTAACTCTATATATTGCAGGATGTTCTCATTCTTCAGGTACGCACAAACGCTGAAGGTAAACGTGAGTTGAGAGCAAAATAGAAAGGCATTTTGCAAGCAATTCTTTTGTGATTCAAGTGTGCGAACCTGAAGCTACATGAACCAGATAGAAGAACCAGTTCCAAGCGTCTGTCTTTTATTCTAGTTCAATTGTAGTATGTGTTTTCAAGTTGTACCTTTCAGCTTTATCTAGAAGCAATTGTATTAGGTACTCTGAGTATTCAAATTAGAGTTAACTTGAAGTTGTCGCTACAGTTAGAGGTTGGTTGTCGCAACGGGATTTAAGTTAATCCTTTGGTTTACAAAGAGTTTTGTAAATACTGTTTTGGCTCAGTGATTTAGTGAAGTGTTGGGGAAAATCCCACTGAGTAGTAGGTCATGGTTTTTTCACCTTTTGAGCCGGGTGTTTTCCAGGTAAAAGTGCTTGTGTTCTTTACTTTCTGCATTTACTATTTCTGCAGCAGTAGTATAAGGAACACTTAGATAAACCTGGTCCTTCTATAATCAGTGCACGCAAAAATTGGACGCCGCACAAATCATCCCCTCTTGTGTGGCATTGACGTATAAAACATCACATATCATTTAATTTCTTGACATAGAGGAAGTATTTTGAATTTGCTTAAGTAAAATTAAAGGAGAGATTTGGCCTAATTAAATCAAAACGCATGCAAGTGCAATAAAAAGAAAGGCTAGTGCAACAAACAAATCCAAGTAATAAAAGAAAGTAGTTAAAATCTTGATGGAGTTTTCTGGCTAACTGATCTTTTATCGGAATTTCAGTCATATTTCTGATAACTGTTTACCCTAAATATTGGATAACAATTGAATTTATAGCGGGTTTAAGGATCTGTAAATTCTTTCGCTACCAAATAAAGGTGAAATTCAAGGGCTTATAATTGGGATAAAAACAGAGTAATCAAACTGGCACTCAATAAGAAGTTATAAAAAGAAGATAATAGAAAAGATGATGAAGAACATGTATAACGATGATAATAGAAAAGATGATGAAGAACATGTATATTTTTCTTGTCTGGCCCAAAGTGTGGCGAAAGGGAATGTCTTCCACCCTTATAAACCAATCTTCCCGCCTAGGGAAGCCTAGAAGTCT
>MCJB01001547.1:94923-145503 GCA_002018475.1 Nicotiana obtusifolia | reverse complement strand
GGGGGCACGCCGGCCTGTCTATCAGCACCTGTGGGCATGAACACAGCGCACAAAAGGCGTCAGTACGAAATATGTACTGAATATGTAGGGCGGCATCGATCGCTACATGGGAGTTAATATCGGCCGGGATTTCATGTCCAGCCGGGTTGTTATTTTCTACTTGTTCGTTAGCCTCGTTCCCGGGTGGGGGTATTTGAGCCATATTTATCAAGATTTCGTGAAAGACGGGGAAACTTTCACAGGAACAACTGCAGAATTATACCTTCGCTATTTGGAAGAAATTTACCAATATCCTTAGCCCCACGGTGGGCGCCAAACTGTTTACCCTAAATATTGGATAAAAATTGAATTTATAGCGGGTTTAAGGATCTGTAAATTCTTTCGCCACCAAATAAAGGTGAAATTCAAGGGCTTATAATTGGGATAAAAACAGAGTAATCAAACTGGCACTCAATAAGAAGTTATAAAAAGAAGATAATAGAAAAGATGATGTATAACGATGATAATAGAAAAGATGATGAAGAACATGTATATTTTTCTTGTCTGGCCCAAAGTGTGGCGAAAGGGAATGTCTTCCACCCTTATAAACCAATCTTCCCGCCTAGGGAAGCCTAGAAGTCTCTATAATTAATTCATATGGGTAAGTGCAAAGGTTACAATAAAAGCTATCAACGGATTACAAAGAAGGCCTCATTTATTATGAGATTTAATACACTTAATACTCCTAAAATAGCAGTACGAGCATCATAAAGAGATGTAGACGAAGATCTGCCCGGAGGCAAGGCATAAGGGATAAGGATCGATCCTCGATCGTGTGATCTTTTCTGAACCGATATCGATCCTCGTGTTTGACTTCGTGATTTCAGCCCAAGCACTTTGACTTCGGTAGTCTCCGACCCGGCTTTACGACTGTTTAACCCGATACAATTTCATTGTCACGATGTACAATATTGGAAATTTTTTATTAATTTCTTTTATATAGGTATATTGTATTTGAAATTTACTTACACTTCAACTAACTTGAACTCGCGCTAAATAAGTCACTAAGGGGGAAAGTATATGCCAATGCCACGAGATCATTATTCAATTTTAGCACTCAAACGCGCGCATCCATTTGATTAAGGATGGAGAAAACACCTTAAGATGACAATATATTTTTGGACTTCACAGAAGGGTTGGGAGTTTTATAGGTAGAGGTTATTTTTCACAAATCATTTAACTTCAGGGTTGAATGCCTGTTGGAAAAAGGATTACGCTTAATTAAAAAAAATATGGCGGTATTATGTTTGAATTATTGACAAATTAAAACTAAATTATGAAGATATTACAACAAACTAGACCTAACTATTTGTAGATTATCAGTTGTTATACAATCATGAACCTCCAAACTGTTTTATTTGCCTTTTAATATTTCTCGGCACTGTATTCAGGGGCGGAGCCACAGTACATGTTACGGGTTCGGCCGAATTCAGTAATTTTGATCCAAACCCTATATTTGCCACAAGAAATTTATTGAATATCTACAAATTCTTAATTTAGAACTCAATAACTTAAAAGAACTAAAATTTCGAATACAATAACTTTAAATTTTGGCTCCGCCTCTGACTATATTATTGAGTGAGTGACAGCATTTTTAAAATGGAATACTCCAAAGTTTCAGTTCTTTTATTTTCTTTTATAATTGCATGATCATGGGCTGTGCTCAAGAATTTTGCAAATTTTGAGGTACATGATGTCAGCCTCACAACAAACACTAATTAACAGCCAACAACTGTATTAGCTAGGCTTTACACAAAATAGTTGGCTGAATGCGCTGCTTAATTTTTCTAGTCGATAAATATATATATATTAAATATATATGGTTATACACATACTATAATTTATACATATATTATACATACTCACTAGTTATTTTTAACTTAATAATTCGGTGAATGGCTATCTAAGTTAATTCTTTCTGTTTAAAATCCTTCAATTAAAGGGTTGAAGACCTCTTGGACCGGACGTGCTGGAAAAGATTACATATGATGACAGTATTACTGTCATGGGCTGCTTTCCAGCCTCGCTCCATGACCCCTTGGACGCACCCCGTGGCGTCCTGGCAAGCCTCCCAAAGCCTAGCGCTACGGTCGGCCCCATGGTCTCGGCAGCGCCAAGTGACAAGCGCGTATGTGCCTCTGTCGCACCACCTAAACTCCTTGCCGGCGCCCAACGGCTTGCGAGTGCCAACAGTGCCGCGCGCACAGACAATGCCGCGCGTGCCCATCATGATCCAAGCGCCAACCCAACCCCAGGCAGATACAAATAGTGTCGCGCGCGCCGACAGCAACGCGCGGGCAGACCCTGATGCTCAAGACAAAGTTGCTGCCATTGGACTTGTTTCTACTTTGTAGAAATCTAAGTCCTTTCATTGTAAATGTAGAGTAGGTTTACTTCATTTTACATTCAGTATGCATCTACAGCTTTCATAGGTCAACTCTTGTAACTTAGGTTTATTTTTTTTAAGCATTATTAGGGGGATCAAGCATTCAGACATTCAAGCAAGCAATCATTTCTCTGTATTGGTGTCTCTCCCCCTCGACACCGCATTAGCTTTGTAATAGCTTTCATCATCATCAATACAATCAGCATTCATCATCAATTACTGCTCTCAATTCTCTCGTTGCTCACGATATTGGTTTTCCCGTATGGCACTGACAATCTAGTCTAGTGTACGGAGGGGACCTCAATTGGCAGACAGCAATCGTACTGACATCGATTGCTTAGCCTTACGATGCCCTTCGAAAGAACCTCAGGAAGGTGCCACGTAATATTACACATGAATTATTCGCAAATTAAAAATAAATAATGGAGATAATATAACGGACTAAACCTAACAATAAATAGCTAAAGAAAAAGTAGATTACATCAGTTGTTATACAGTCGTGAACTTTAAAACTGTTGGGATTGAAATAACATGGTACATACGGAAGCTAACAATATAAAGTTTGGTGGACTATAAATCAGATGACAAAGAAAAATATACTAAGCTCTAAGCTGATGTATTATTATAAGCAGCGAAAGCAATCCCAGAATCAAAATCACATATAATCTGGACAACTCGTATAAACGGGATTTCACGGGTTACCTCTTGAAGCATGAACAAAGCTCCTCTATCACGTGAGCCTCCAATTACACAGCAACTAATGAAATCTCCACCACCCGCACGATCATGATTTCCAAATGTTCCACGATTTTTTACTGTGTTACCCAAATAATATTCGGAAATAGCAATTTCGTGTGGGCGGAATTTCTAAAAAAATATTGGCTAAAATTTTCAGTCACCTTGTTCTTCTACCTCTAGGTGAAAAATATTATGTATTTATAGCTTTTTCAAAACCTATTGGGTTTTTTTTTCCACCGAAAAATGATTCCTTTATTTCTTATTATTTAGGCATGGTAGGGACCACATAATTTAATTAACAAGGCTTCCAATTGGAATTAATTTGTAATTTTCGAAATTAAAATCCACCATAATTAATTGCAAATTATTTCACTAAAAATTCATAATTGCACTCCTTATTCAATTTCGAAATTCATCCATTAAATCTATTTAACTCCCCATGTTAAGATTTAGATACTAATCAATTAAATTAAATTACTGACGATTTAATTTATTAATTATTTTCATTAGATTTTCACTTAACTTATTTCATGTGTCGGATACAAAATCTACCGGCCGGGTTTACACATGAAAACTTATAAGCTTTCATAAAGATATATCATCAATATCTAAACCGAGACATAGATTCCATCAACTAACTATTATTTCGCCGATGTACATTATCATTATCCAATTTACCAGGCATATTGACCCACGAAAGAATCTCGCCTTCTAATAAATCAAAACAATAATAATATACACAACTAATAATAACTATATCAAGATTAAGAGTATAAGTACATTTAATGTCTAGAGAGTTTATTTTATTTAGTCAGTATAAAATACTTAAGTCTACTTGGTCAGCTCAATACATACAAAATGTACTAGCACAAGAAGTTAGAATTAAACCTTTCTCATAATCAAGATAAAATTATATTTAGTCCTGTGCTACAATCATCCATGATGGTTTGTCCAATTCCATCACTATATTGTGAACTCAAACTTTATACTTATTAGAATCGATGATTTAATCTTCCGTGTATAAGCTAAACTCTATACGCTCAGCTTCCCATTGCTCTTTAATCCCAATGCATAGAGAAACATATGGCCTGCAGTATGGGATTTTTTCCAGCGAATAGAAACTCAGTAAAGTCGTTAACCTCCTCGAGGGTAGGTGTTAGCTCATAGTCGACAAACTTAAAAAGCGCTTTGTCCGGATCCCGAAATTTTATCAATAACCTAGTAAGCACTCTATCAGCTCGGGCGTTCATCAATGCAGTCAATGCCCCAATATGTGTCCTAATTCAGTCTCCATGTGCTATCCTGATGTTTCTCGCCATTGTTTCAACTTTTGGGGCGCTCCCACAACCATGCTAATCTCAGGGATGTTATGGTTGATTTCCATCTAAAAAGGGAGAAAAGGCTAGGAAAGTGTTTTTCTTTGAGTCCTTAGTGTCTTGATCTGGAATAATTTATCATTTAACAATAATAAATACTATATCCAAATCAAACCCATAGTTAATATTATATATCCCAAGAATCACCCACTTAGACTTTTAACCATGACAATTATTAGAATATACTATAATTAAACGCATGGTTAATAGTATATGCCCCAATAATCTCCCACTTAGACTCATAATCATGCATCTATAACTTTCTCTGGTATTCTTTTACATGACTATTAAAAGTCTTCACCAAATAAGGTTTTGTTAAAGAATTTTGCCAAGTTATTTTCTGATGCAATCTTTGTCCAGAAGTGCTTTGTCGTAACTATCTATTTTGGTATTAAAATCTTCAGTGATCCTGTTGCCGAAACTATCCCAAGTAAGAGTGGCTATTGGTCCGGTTCACATCGGATCGGACGGGTTTCGGACAGGAATCCGGCCATGACCGGTGTGAACCGGACCTTTTAAGGGGGAAGGGGAGGGGGGGGAGAAGGGACCGATCCCGGTAGCGGGACGGTCTGTGGCTTCGAGACCGGATGAACCGGATAAAAAATAGCCCCGAACCGGCCGGTACCGGACCAAAAAAAACAGCAGAATTTAAAAACTAGCCATTGGCCAACGGCTCTATTGAGCAAATAGCCGTTGCCCAACGGCCAAAAACGGTCATTTTACCCCATAACCACCCCTAACTATTTTTTCCTATAAATACCCCATTATTTCATCATATTTTTCACACAAATCATCCAATTCTCTCTAATTCTCTCAAATTCTCTATAATATTGCTATTTTGCTACTTTGGCTATTTGTGTAAATTATACAATTTTGATTATTTATCAAGTTTTAATTGGAGTTGCTGTCAAACTGAAGGTTCAAGTATCAACTTCACCTCAATTATACGGCTATATTTGGTTGGCCGTTCCTATTTCTACTCTTTTATTATATTTTTGTCATATATTTATTTTATTTGCTATAATTATGTCTCAAAGAAGTTCAATTGGAACTAGTAGTGGGGGGCGGGCACGTGATCGTTCGGAAAATAGAGGTAAAGGAATTGTTGGTAGTTCTAGTCAACACATAGATGAAAATTAATATTATCATGATTTTAGCTCTTATAATCAACTTGATTCATAACACGTAGAAGCGCAATATAATTATGAAACTGAGGTTAATTTAGAAGAACCACATGATTTTCAAGCTAGTCCACCTGAAGTTCAGTCTGACTTGCCTCCTGTACCTCCCACTAGAGCCCCGGTTAAATGTAAGGAAAGATCTGAGTTGTGGGAATTTGTACAAAAGAAAATTAAAAATCAGACGGCTGTTTGTGGTCTTTGTGAAATGGTGTGGGTTTTTAAAACTGGGGGTAATGAAGGTGGGACGGGTAAAATTAGGACTCACTTAAGAAATAAACATCCTAAGAAATGGTCAATGCGCGCGGGAGGGGGGGGATTTATTTTGGAACCGAATATGGGGGGTTAGCACATAACGAATCCTCGGGTGTCCAAGCTAAACTTAACCAAACAACAGGAGGGATTCTTAGGGGAAAATATTGCTAAACTAGTTGCGGTAGAGGGTTTATCTTATAGTTTTCCTTCTTCTACTGGTTTTGTTCGTTATATTCAAGATACATATAATCCTTCCTTTAAAGGTTTTCCAAGAACAACTGTTAAAAATGATATTATTAAATTTAAAAATGAATATAGAGATTATTTGAGATATTTATTTGATAACTTTGACACTAGAGTATGCCTTACTACTGATATGGGTCGTTCTACAAATAATTATAATTATATTACAGTTACTGTTCATTGGATAGATCTTGATTGGGTCTTTCAAAAACGTATTATTGCATATAAAGTTGTTGATGAACCACAAACGGGAAATTATATTTCCAAAACAGTTTCATCAATTTGTCGTGCATATTGTTTATCTAACAAAGTTTTTAGTATTATAGTAGATAATGCTACGAACAACATAGAAGCACTTAGGAACTTGAGACCTATTTTAAACCCTCCTTTTTGAGGAATTTTTTCATGTTCGATGTGCATGTCATATCTACAATTTAGTAGTCAAAGATGGTCTTGACTTATTTAACAATATTATTGAAAAGGTTAAAGTAGCTATTACCTTTATATTTAGAAATAAAAATCAAGAAAGAAAAAGAGAATGGGAAAAAAAATGTATAGAATTAGGAATGCTGATTAGGAGAGTCCCAAAAGAAGTTTGTACTAGGTGGAACACTTTATATGAAGCATGAACTGTTGCTTATGAATATAGAGAGCCTATTACTCAAATGTATAATAAATATTTTATGAAACTTTATCACCTTAAGGAGGAAGATTGGAACTTTGTTGAACATCTCCTCCGGTTTTTAGAAAAATTCTATCATGCTACTTTAGAATTTTCTGGACAATATTATCCAAATATTCCTACCATGTTATATTATATAGTTGGAATATCTGAATTATTAAGATTATATAGGCAATACAAAGAATATAAAATGGCTGTAGAGGCCATGATTGAAAAATTTTAAAAATATTTTTTCTAAATTCCCCAACTTTTTTACATTGCTTCTGTGTTGCATCCTGCATTTAAAATTAAGTTAACAGAACGACTTGTTCGGGAAATATATGAAAATTTAGATATTACACCTCTTGAAATTGCGACTAAGAACTACCCTAGTGTAGAAATTGCTTGTGCTAAAGTTTATACAGATACCGTGGCTGTTTTCGCAAAGTATAGAGCTTGGGCAGAGACTGCTACACCAACTGCACCGATACTGTCAACCGGTGAAAGTTCTTCTTCTCAAACAGGCAAAAGGCATGCGGAGTTTTGGAGGACTTGATCAAAAGCTGCTTTCAGAACAAGACGAGTACGGGGAGGAATACAGCAAGTTCCAAGTCTACTTAATCCAATATCCGAAGAAACTTACAAGTTTTGGAACTCCAATTTATTGGATTATTGGAAGAGTCAAGAAGCGCAATTTCCCATACTTGCAAAAATGGCCCGCGATATATTAACAATTCAAGCTTCATCAGTTGCGTCGGAGAGCGCTTTCAGCCAAGGAAGATTTCAAATTGGAGATCACAGATATTCATTGAGAGAAGAGGCAATGGAGACAGGAGTTCTATTCAGGGATTGGATCAGAGAAGAGCGAAGAAACTTTGGAATACCAGAACTTTCCTAAAAAAAAGACAGAGCGTATCTGAATCAAATTTTGAGCGACGGAACAAGTGAAGAAGGGAGTCAAACAACCAATGAAGTGGAAGATGAAGAAGATCAAGACGAAGACGATAAACCGGAACAACAACAACCAGTTCCTAAGGAAAAGCCTACGACTATCTTAAAAATATTAGCCAGCATGTTTGAAAAAATGTAATTTTCTACATCAGAATACATATTAATAAAATTGCTCCAAGTTCACAACTCTTGTCTTCTTATTTTTTATTTTTACTATCTTTGTATATATTTCAAGGTTTGAATCTAATTATAAACTTTGAAACTAATTCAAAGTTTGCAAGAATATTATTATAACTTTTTTAATTCTAAGTTTTACTTTGAAACATACTTTTCATTTCAAATATATATAGAAAGTTAGTAATATTTTGTTGTTATATTTTCAGAAACTTAAAATTTCCTTCTTCTACAAAGTTTATGTCTTCTTATTTTTTTTTTATTTTTTACTAACTTTGTATATATTTCAAGGTTTGAATCTAATTATAAACTTTGAAACTAATTCAAAGTTCGCAAGAATATTATTATAACTTTTTTAATTCTAAGTTTTAACTTTGAAACATACTTTTCATTTCAAATATATATACAAAGTAATATTTTGTTGTTATATTTTTAAAAACTTAAAATTTCCTTCTTCTACAAAGTTTATGTCTTCTTATTTTTTATTTTTTACTAACTTTGTATATATTCAAGGTTTGAATCTAATTATAAACTTTGAAACTAATTCAAAGTTTGCAAGAATATTATTATAACTTTTTTAATTCTAAGTTTTAACTTTGAAACATACTTTTCATTTCAAATATATATAGAAAGTTAGTAATATTTTGTTGTTATATTTTCAAAAATTTAAAATTTCCTTCTTCTACAAAGTTTGTCTTCTTATTTTTTATTTTTTACTAACTTTGTATATATTTCAAGGTTTGAATCTAATTATAAACTTTGAAACTAATTCAAAGTTTGCAAGAATATTATTATAACTTTTTTAATTCTAAGTTTTAACTTTGAAACATACTTTTCATTTATTTACAAAGTTAAATAAAGAAAAATTAAAAAAAAAAAATAGAAAACCGGCAGACCGGCCGGACCGGACCGAAAAAATCGGTAGACCGGTAGCCGGTGCCGGTCAAGGTCCGGGTGAGCCATTTCTAACCGGAAAATACCGGTTTGATCCGGTTTTAGCGCACCTCCGGTACCGGAGCTGGCCGAAACCGAAAAAAATTTCCGATCCGTGACCGGACCGGACCATTGGGCAGCCTTAATCCCAAGAGTGTACACTGAACTATGATTTTCCTTAGTATTCTCCCACTACGATGAAGTACAACTAATATTACCTTCATTATCTTACAGTATTGAAATATTAGCGACTTCTTACTATAGTGTTCACTATTCAAATATCACTCCCACTCGATAAAGGCATATTCTGCCTATTAACGTTTTCCAACTACTTAAATGTAATGGAACGTCAATTCCAACATTTGGATTTTGATGTTCTTGAACATCTAGTTATTTCTTTGCCTAGTTCCTATAAAACTAGTTTACTTCTAGGAACATGGTTTATTAAGCAGTCCTTATCTAGAAAATTACATTTGTTTTAACAATTGCCTTATTTTCTTTAGAACAATAAAATAAACCTTCATTCGTATTCTTGGATATTCAATAAACATGCACCTATCCATTCTTAGTTCCAACTTACATATCCACTTTCCCTTTCAGCACATATGCTGGACAATCCTATATATGAACATACCGCAGACTGAGCTTACAAACAGTCCGCAGTTCTATAGATATCACAGGTACTAACTTAGAAGGAACTAAATTAAGAATGTAATTTGTAGTTTCTAGGAGATATTTCAAAAACGAATAAGGCAAATCTGAATAACACTTCATTAATCTATTCATGTCCAAAAGAGACTTATTTCTTCTTTCTACCACACCACTCTATTATGGAGTTTACCGCGTAGACAACTGAGATGTAGTCCTTTATTTTGATAAATAACAAAAGAACTCTTTAGAGAGGTGCTCGCCACTACAATCAAATTGCGGTAACTTAATATATTTTCTTGGTGCTTCTCCGTTTCAACTCTTAAAAACCTTAAATTACTTAAATCATTAAGACTTACGGTGCATTAAATAAATGTATTAATATTTTGAGAAATCATTTATGAATGTCACAAAAATACTCAAAACAATCTCTTACCAGTATGTTCATTTAACTATATAAATCAGAATGGATTCATTCTAGTTTATCACTAGCTTTATTTCCTTTTGAAGGGATACATCCTTTAGTCAAATTTCCTTCCAAACAGGATCCACAAGTTGTTAGTGTCTCTACTTTCGATGAACCTTAAAGTCCATCCTAGACCAACTTGAAATCCTACCCAGATTAATATGACTTAGACAAAAATGCACAGATAAGTTTTACTCAATTTTGAGGAACATATTCAATTATGAGGTAGACTACTATTATTCTGTTCAGGAGAGACATTAATATACAATAACAAGGCCATGTATTCATGTACCACAAGAGATAAAATATTTATCAAGCTCAATAACTAAGAGTTATTCGAAAAATAAAACAAACATCCATCTCTTATTTTGCCCAGAAACCGAAATTAAACTCCTTCTAACAAAAGGTACACATATTGCATCCTTTAAATTAATGTCTTATCACTATCAAAAAATTTTTTTAACAAGTAATATGACAAATTGCATGAAGTCATTGTGGAGCTGAGATAAAATATTAAATAGATCATAATAAGTCAAAATACTGAATAATAAAATTCAGACTGCATTCAATATATATATATATATATATATATATATATATATATATATATATATATATATATATATATATCTACATACAAGCATCTTGAATAACAAATTTCGATGGGAAATTAATCATTCGTGCAAAATATATTATATAATACAAAAATTATACAATCCAGAAAGAAACAGAACCAGCTCAGATGGAGAGCATACTGTTATTTTTAGACAATTGTATATAACCATTTAATATTAAAATTTCAAACACACTACACATATTTGTATTCATGCATCTTGAATAGAAAATTTTGATGGGAAAAGAACTACTCATGCAATATACATATGTAATGCCAGATTATTCACTCAAATAAATTAAAACAGACTCAGATGGAGAGTATACTGTTAATTAAAGTCAAGTGAATATCATAATTAATAACTCTACTTCCATTGATCCAACATGTATCATCAGATGGAGAGTAAGTATACGATATCAATTACTAGTATTTCATCTAGTGAGCTTATAATAAATTTATCCGATATGGAGGAAGACCTAAAGTCAACACGTAAATTTATTACTCACTTGAAATTAATATTAAAAGACCATAGAAAATATTTCTATCATCATTTAATCATGATTGTATTTTAATTACAAAATTGATTCAACCCTTAAACTCAGATGGAGAGTTACTACAGGTTATCAATAACTAGTAACTATACCCAGTGAATTCATGTCACAACCCGGAATTCCCACCTTCGGGACTATGATGGCGCCTAACATTTCACTTGCTAGGCAAGTCAACGTTAGAGTAATTCTTTTACCAATTTTAAACACTTTAAACAATTTAACCAATCAGACAAAAATGAAGCTAAAGTGAAGTACCAAATAGCATAATAATCCAATATCTAGTATAACCCGGATTTGGAGTCACAAGTACACGAGCTTCTACAGATTTTAAAGATAACGTCTGAAATAAATACAACTGTCTCGAATGAGATGAACAGTAAATAAGGAACGAGGACAGGGACTTCAAGGTCTGCGGACGTCAGCAGATCTACCTCGAGTCTCCAAATAAGCTAATCCGAGTTGATGCGCCTCACGGATAGCTCGGACCAGTACCAAAATCTCTACAAGAATGTAGAGTATAGTATGAGTACAACCCACCCAATGTACTCCGTAAGTATCAAGCCTAACCTCGACAAGATAGTAACGATGCTATGACAGGACACCCACGTAATTAGACTTGTACAGATGAAAATATACGCACAACATAACAATAAATAAGGATTTAACATGTACTATTGGGAGGGGACATGCAAAAGGGTACAAAATACGGTAACTACAATAGGGAATGACAACATGAAACAGTCAATCTAATGAAACGGATAAACATAATGAATATAAACTGCACGGCATCACCCTTCGTTCTTTTACCCTCAACTTCACCATGAAACAATAATAATGGCATGGCATCACCCTTCGTGCTTTTACTCTCGATCTCTCCATAAAATGATATATACGACACGGCATCACCCTTCGTGCTTTAACTCTCTTCCTCATTATATATAAATCAACAAATGGAACAATATTCGGCACGCTATCACCATTTGTACATTAACACTCTCTCCCTTTCCATGAAGCAATAAATATAAACATTTGGGAGAAAGAATACTCAAGAATAAACCTTATGTCAACAATGTTTCCACAATACCGAGCCTCAACTTCCAATAATATTCAATTATCACAAATAATTCATAAATGCGGAAAGAATGATCAATCAAGTATAAACTAGTCTAGACATGGATATCATACTCAAAGAAGGAAATAAATCACGAGAAAACAAGTTTCAACCGCATGCTTTAACCCAACAACAATGCATAAGTACATGTCACCTCACATATACGTTGTATCCAATGTTTAAACACGTGGCAAATAGGCAAACAAGTCCTAATCCATCTAGACAAGGTTAACCACTACACTTACCTCGCTCCAAAAATCAACTCAAAGCTCAACCACGGCTTTGCCTTTCGAACAAGCCTCCGAGCCAACCAAATCTAGCAAATTATCAACCAACAATTCAAAATAACCCTTAAGAACTATCCTTGAATGAGAAAGGTTCAATTTAGGTCATTATTGAAAAAGTAACCAAAAGTCAACTCCGGGGCCCGCTTGGTCCAACCCGAAATTCGGGCCAAAACCCAGTTACGCATTCACCCCCGAGCCCGATTATGCAATTTATTTCAAAATCCAACCTCAATTTGAGGTCTAAATTCCAATTTTACAAAAATTCCTAATTCTACCCAAAATCCCCAATTTCTACCATGAAAATCATAAATTTTAGGTTGAAATCTTAGAAAATGTAATGGGTAATTGAAAGAGAGTAGGTTAGAGTCACTTACCAACGAATTAGAGAAGAAGAGCTCTTGGAAAACTCGCCTCTAAGGTTTCTAGGTTTGAAAATTTGAAAGAATGAACAAAATCCCGTCTAACTTAGCATAAGTACAGGCGCAGATGTCGCAATTGCGACCTAGGATTCGCTATTACGAACCCCACAAATACGAGAAATCCTTCGCAATTGCGAAGATCCCCCATCTATGCTACCATCGCAAATGCGATGGCTTTGTTTGCAATTGTGAAATTAGGACTTCCGCAATTGTGAACTTAGGACTTCCGCAATTCCGAACCATTCCCTCCCCAGTACTACTTCGCAAATGCAAACCCATTGTTTGCAAATGCGAACCCATGGTGCCCAGCTACTCTTCGCAATTGCGAGGGAGTAGCTCGCAATTGTGAACCTGACAAGTTGATTGTCTTATCGCAAATGCGAAGCCAGACCTCGCAATTGCGAGATCTGAGGACTGCACCAGAAACAGTAGAGCACCAACTATTTTTCTAAGTCCAATACCGTAGCCTATCCGAAACTTACCCGAGCTCTCGGACCACCAAACCAAACATGCACACAAGTAAAAAAACCTCATACGAACTCGCTTTTTGCGATCAAATCGCCAAAATAACACCTAGAACTACGAATCGGACACCAAATCAAATAAAATTTCCAATGAAACTTTAGAATTTCTATTTTAACAACCGGACGTCCGAATCACGTCAAACCAACTCCGTTTTTTACCAAATTTTGCAGACAACTCATAAATATAGTAATGAACATATACCAAGCTCTGGAACCTAAATTTGGACTCGGTAGAAATAAAGTCAAACCTTGGTCAAATCTTTAAATTTATTAAACCTTTAGACTTCTAATTTTCGACAAAATGCGATAACTTGAGCTAGGGACCTCCGAATTCGATTCCGGGCATACGCCAAGGTCCTAAATCACGATACGGACCTACTGGGATTGTTAAAACATGGATCCGGATATGTTTGCTCAAAACATTAACTGAAGTCAACTAGCCTTCCAGAAAAAGACACGGACTACGCACGTAAATCGAGGAAGACTAAAATGAGATATTTGAGGTTTCAAAACACAGAATTAAGGTCTAAACCTCTAGATGAACTATCGGGTCATCACATTCTCCACCTCTAAAACAACTGTTCATCCTCGAGCAGATATAGAAAAGTACCTGGACTGGTGAAAAGGTGTGGATATATACTCCATATGTCCGACTCGGACTCCCAAGTAGCTGCCTCGACCGGCTGACCTCTCCACTGCACTTGAACTGAAGGATAACTCTTTGACCTCAACTGTCAAACCTGCCGTGCTAGAATAGCCACCAGCTCCTCCACGTAAGTCAAATCCTTGTCCAATTAGCTTGAGCTGAAATCTAACACATGGGATGGATCACCATGATACTTTCAAGAATAGACACATGGAACACTGGATGGACTGCTGATAAACTAGGTGGCAATGCGAGCATGTAAGCCACCTCACCTACTCTCTCCAGAATCTTAAAGGGTCCGATATACCTATGTAACGACCTGGCCAGTTGTCTTCTGAGTTGTAGCCATGTTCCCCCCATTTACTGCTTACTTTATACTTTATAGCTACTATGTGACTTGTCAGGATAGTCGGTTCAGGTTCGGAGTGATTTCAGAATGAAATGAGACACTTAGTCTCAATGTTGGGAAACTTAAGTTGAAAAAGTTGACCGAATATTGACTTATGAGTAAATGACTCCAGAATGAAGTTTTGATGGTTCTGTTAGCTCTGTTGGGTAATTTTAGACTTAGGAGCATGTCCGGATTGTGATTTGAAGGTCCGTAGTTGAATTAGGCTTGAAATGGCGATAGTTGGAAATTTGAAAAGTTTGATCGGGAGTGGACTTTTGAAATCAAGGTCGGATTGGATTCTAGGAGTTGGAGTGGGTCCGTGTTTTTCTTTGTCATTTGTGACTTGTGTGCAAATTTTGGGGTCAATCGGACGTGATTTGATAGGTTCCGGCGCCGTTTGTAGATATTGGAATTTCAAAGTTCATTAGGCTTGAATATATGTGTGATTCATGTTTTTGATGCTGTTTGAGGTGAGTTGATGGCTCGACTAAGTTCGTATAATGTATTGGGACTTGATGGTATGTTTGGTTGAGGTCTTGGGGGGGAGGGGGGGGGAGGGTTGATTTCGGATCGTTAATGGATCAATTTAAAGTTTGAGGGAATGCTAAAGCTCACCAGCTTCTAGTGCAATTACACCTGCGGATGGGGATCGCAGGTGCGTTCTCGCAGAAGCGAGAAAGGAGCCGCAGAAGCGGTCAGGGAGGACGTGAGCAGAGGTCGCAGGTGCAAAGTCATTTTCCGCACATGCGTGGCCGCAGGTGCGGTGAGAGGTGCGTAGAAGCGAGAGGCGCGCAGGTGCGATAGGAAATTCTACATTTGCGTGACCGCAGATGCGGTAGGAGGACCGTAGAAGCAAAACTGGGCAGATGGACTTGGTCCGTAGAAGCGGCTAGGATGCTCGAAGAAGCGGTATGGCGGACCGCAGGATCGGTAGGAGTCGCAGATGCGTGTGTAATGTCGCTTGTGCGACGCTGCAGAAGCGGTTAAGTGTCCGTAGAAGCGGAAAGCTTGGGCAGATTATTAAAACAAGGGTTCGCGATTTTGACTTCATTTCAAACATTTCAAGCACGGTTTGGGCGATTCTTGAGAGGACTTTTCGAGGGGTTTCTTGATGTAAGTGCCTTGTGCTCATTTTTTATCAAAAATCTTGCTTCCCCATTGATTTTCTCACCTAGTTGGTGTGTATTTAAGGTGTAAATTGGGAGTTTGAGGCTAGGGATTTGGAGAGTTTGATTTGGGGATTTGGGTGACGATTTGGTGTTGGATTTTGATAAACTTGGTATGGTTGGACTCGTGGTTGAACGGGCTTTCGAGTTTTGTGACTTTTATCAAATTTCAAGACATGGGCCCGAGGGCCGGGTTTTGAGTCGATTTTTGAATTTTGATTAATAACTTCGTATTTTTTTGTAGAATTGATTTCCTTTAGCCCGTGTTGATTGTATTGTACTGCTTGTAGCTAGATTCGGGTCATTTGGAGGCCGATTTGTGAGGCAAAGGTGTATTGGAGTAGAGATTTGCTCGGATTGAGGTAAGTAACACTTCTAAACTTGGCTCTGAGGGTTCGAAACCCCGAATTATGTGTTATATGATTGGAGTTGAGATGACGCACATTCCAAGTGACGGGCGTGCGGGCGTGCACCGTGAGAACTGTGACTTGGTTGATTCCATGGAACTATATAATGGATTTATCTTGTTGATATCCGTGTTTTCATCATGTGATAAAGTAATTGAGTTGTCAATCATGCTAGAGATCATGTCTAGGCCATATGCTGATACTGTTGGGACCCATAGTGGTCGTTTCTTACTGTTGACTTATTGATTTCATTGAAATTTCGTACTCAGTCATATTCATTCATTACATATCATATCTCAGTCTCTGTTGCTAATTATTGATACATCATATCATCATTTTCGGGCTAGTTTCATGGCATTATGAGCCTGTGTGAGAGATACTGAAGAGATTGATGATTGAGTGAGGCCGAGGGATTGATTATGAGTAACATTTATGGGATCGGGTTGCACGCCGCAGCGGGTTTTATTGATTTATGATAGCGCTTGGGCTGAAGGAGCCCCTCCGGAGTCTGCACACACCCCCAGTGAGCATGGTTGATTGATATTGAGGGATGGATCTTCCCTGGACATGGATCTTGTCCGAAGCATTTATACCCGGGGATGGATCTTCCCCATGGGCTGGATTGGCCCTACCCAATACTGAGTGATTAACTGTCAGTTGATGTATATATTTTCGGAATGGATCTTCCCTGGCCGGATTGGCCATATACAATACTGAGTGATTGAGCATTTCGAGGGCATGAGCATACGAGGCTTTCGGCATGGTACATCACTTACAACATGTGCATTGGCATGTAGAAGTAGAGAAGTTATATTCTTCATATCATTCAGAATTGATCTATCTTACTGGTATTGAGTTAACTGTTGAATTTGAATGCATGTCTACGTTTTTGCACTATTATTTCTATATTAAGTTGTACCAGTTGAGTTCGTCACTAATTTCAGTCCAAAGGTTAGATTTGTTACTTATTGAGTTGGTTGTACTCACGCTACACCCTACACCTCGTGTGCAGATCCAGGTGCTTCCGGTCATGGCGGCTGCTGACTTGTGGATCAGGATCTTCGGAGATTATTAAGGTAGCTGCATGGCGTTTGCAGACCTTGACTCTCCTTCATTATCTTCATTTATATTTCAGTTCTTATTCCCTTGACGTTGTATTAGACTATATCCCTGTATAGATGCTCATGTACTCGGTGACACTCCTGTTTTGGGAGCGATTTGTATTGAGTTGCGAATTTTATTCTGTTTTTAAAAGGTTTTCCTTAAATTTAATTGCTTCCGTGTTTTTCAAAGCTTTTGTTGTGTTGAAATGGTTGAGTAGTTGGCTTGTCTATTTCCACAATAGGCGCCATCACGAGAGTTCGGTTTTGGACCGTGGCAACCTAGGGCTCAACTTGCCCTTCTTCCCAAACCTCATCACACCCTTCATGGGTGAAACCCGAAGCAATACCCTTTCTCCGACCATGAATGCAACATCACGAACTCAAGGTCGGCATAACTCTTCTGCCTAGACTGAGCTGTGCGAAGTCGGTCCTGAATAATCTTGACCTTATCCAAGGAATCCTGCACCAAATCTGTACCCAACAACCGAGCCTCCCCCGGCTCGAACTATCTGACTGGCGATCGGCACCGCCTCCCATATAATGCCTCATAGGGAGCCATCTGAATGCTCGACTGGTAGTTGTTATTGTAGGAAAACTCCGCAAGTGGAAAGAATGGATCCGAAGAACCCCCGAAATTTATAACACAAGCGTGGAGCATATAATCCAATATCTGAATAGTGCGCTCGGACTGTCCATTCGTCTGAGGATGAAATGTTATGCTCAACTCAACCTGTGTGCCTAACTCACGTTGTACTTCCCTCCAGAAGTGCGAGATGAACTGCGTACCTCGATTAGAAATGATAGACACGGGCGCACTGTGAAGACGAACAATCTCGCAGATGTAGATCTCGGCCAACCACTTTGAAAAATAGGTAACCGCCATAGGAATGAAATGCGGTGACTTGGTCAGCCTGTCCACAATAACCCATACCATGTCGAACTATCTCTGAGTCCGTGGGAGTTCTACAACAAAATTCATAGTGATACGCTCCCACTTTCACTCAGGAATCTCTAACTTCTAACGCAAACCACCAGGTCTCTGATGCTCATACTTTACTTGCTGACAATTTAGACACTGAGCTACATATGCAACTATATCCATCTTCATCCTTCTCCACCAATAATGCTGCCGCAAGTCCTGATACATCTAGGTGGCACCCGGATGAATAGAATACCTGGAACTGTAGGCCTCCTCAAGAATCAACTCACGAAGTCCATCCACATTGGACATACAAATACGCCCTGCATCCTCAAAACTCCATCATCTCCAACAGTAACCTACTTGGCACCAACGTGCCGCACCGTGTCCCTAAGGACAAACAAATGAGGATTATCATATTACTGCTCTCTGATGCGCTCATACAAGGAGACCGAGCGACTGTGCAAGCTAGAACACGACTGGGCTCTGAAACATCTAACCTCACAAACTGATTGGACAACGCCTGAACATCTGACGCAAGCGGTCTCTCACCGACTAGAATGTAAGTGAGGCTACCCATACTCACAGCCTTTTTACTCAAGGCATCGGCCACCACATTGGCCTTCCCAGGATGATTCAAGATGGTGATATCATAGTCTTTCAATAGCTCCAACCACCTCCTCTGCCTCAAATTAAGATCCTTTTGTTTGAACAAATACTGTTGACTCCAGTGATCCGTGAATACCTCACTCGACACGCCATAAAAATAGTGCCTCTAAATCTTCAGCGCATGAACAATGGCTGTCAACTCTAGTCATGAACAGGGTAATTTTTCTCATGAACCTTCAACTGCCACGACGCGTATGCGATCACCCTACCATCCTGCATTAGTACTGCACCGAGCCCAGCACGAGATGCATCAAAATACACCGTGTAAGATCCTGAACCTGTGAGCAACACCAATACTGGCGCCATAGTCAAAGCAGTCTTGAGCTTCTGAAAGCTCAATTCACACTCGTCTGACCATATGAACAAGGCACCCTTCTGGGTCAATCTGGTCAATGGGAGTGCTATAGATGAAAACCCCTCCATGAACCGACGATAATAACCCGCCAAACCCAGGAAGCTCCAGATCTCCATAGCTGAAGTGGGTCTAGGACAGTTCTGAACTACCTCAATATTCTTAGGATCCACCTGTATGCCCTCTGCCGATACGACATGCCCCAAAAAAGTGACTGAGTCTAACCAAAATTCGCACTTTGGAAACTTGGCATATAACTGGCTATCCCTCAGAGTCTGAAGCACAATCCGAAGATGTTGCTCGTGCTCCTCTCGACTGCGGGAGTAGATTAATACATCGTCAATAAATACAATCATGAAGGAATCCAAGTAGGGCTTGAACACCCGGTTCATCAAATCCATATATGTTGTTGGCTCATTATTTAGCCCAAATGACCTCATAATGCCCATACCGAGTCCGAATAGCTGTCTTAGGGACATCGAATGCCCTAATCTTCAACTGATGGTAGCCAGACCTCAAATCACTCTTTGAAAACACCTTGGCACCCTGAAGCTGATCAAATAAGTCATCAATCCTCGGCAATGGATACTTGTTCTTAATGGTGACTTTGTTCAACTGCCTATAATCTATGCACATCCTCATCGATCCATCTTTCTTCTTCACGAACAACACAGGCGCACCCCAGGGCGAGACACTAGGTCTAATGAAGCCTTTATCAAGCAAATCTTGCAGCTGCTCCTTTAATTCTTTCAACTCTGGCGGGGCCATACAGTATGGCGGAATAGAAATGGGCTGAGTGCTAGGAGCCAAATCAATACAGAAGTCAATATCTCTGTCAGGTGGCATCCCCGGCAGATCAGCAGGAAACACCTCTGGAAACTCACGAACAAATGGTACTGAATCCATGGAAGGAACCTCCGCACTAGAATTGCGGACATAAGCCAAATAAGCTAGACACTCATTCTCGATCATACGTCGAGCCTTCATATAAGAGATAACCCTACTAGTAGAATGGCCAGTAGTCCCCTTCCACTCTAATCGAGGAAACCCCGACAAGGCTAAGATCATCTTCTTAGCGTGACAATCCAATATAGCATGATGAGGTGACAGCCAATCCATACCCAAGATGATATCAAAATCTACCATATCAAGAAGTAGAATATCTACGCTAGTATCAAGACTCCCAATGGTAACCACACACAAACAATAGACACTATCTACTACGATAGAATCTCCCACAGGCGTGGACACATACACAGGGGCTTTCAAAGAATCATGAGGCACAAGGAGATATGAAGCAAAGTAGGATGACACGTAGGAATAAGTAGAGCCCGGATCAAATAAAACTAAAGCATCTCTATGGAAAACTGGGACAATACCTGTGATAACAGCGTCAGATGACTCAGCCTTAAGCCTCACTGGAAAGGCATAAAATCGGGGCTGGGCCCCACCACTCTGAACCGCATCCCTAGGACGGCCTCTAACTGGCTGGCCTCCACCTCTAATGGCCTGACCTCCACCTCTAGCCGCCTGACCCCTACCTCTAGCTGGCTGAGCGAGAGGCGAAGCAATCGGTGCCGGGACCATGGCATGAGAACCCTGCTGCTGTGAGCTGCCCGGTGCCCGAGGGCAAAATCTAGCAATGTGCCTCGGATTACCACAAGTATAATAGGAACTTGGCTGTTGTGACTGCTGACCCTGAAACCGGCCTTGTCGACCTGAGTAACCACCCTGAAAACTCTGGAGCGGAGGTGCACTAATAGGAGCTGGTAGTGCACTGTAGGCTAGCTGATGGGGATGAGACATATGAGGGGCCCCGACCACCTGAGGCACTGTGGGATGCTTGGAGCTCTGAATGAAATGGCCTGGATGGATGGCCTATACCAAAAGTACCCCTGCCTCCAGACGAGGCACCACTGAACCCACCGAAATGACGAAGCCTCTTACCAGAACCCTGCCCTCTCTCTTGTGCAAGAACCACCTCAATCCGCCTAGCAACATTAGCAGCCGTCTGAAAGGGAATGTCACCCACGGTCTCCTTGGCCATCTATAGCCTGATAGGGTGAATGAGCCCATCAATAAACCTCCTCACCTTCTCTCTCTTAGTAGGAAGCAAAAGAAGAGCATGACGGGCTAGATCCACAAAACGGGTCTCATACTGAGTAACAATCATACTGCCCTACTGGAGGAGCTCAAACTGCCTGTAGTAATTCGCTCTTAGTGTGATTGGGAGAAACCTCTCTAGAAATAGCTGTGAGAACTGCTCCCAAGTAAGTGTAGGCGACCCAGCTAGTCTGGTCAACATGTAATTCTCCACCACCTCTTGGCGGAACCCCTCATCTGAAACACAACAAAATCGACCCCATTGGTCTCAACTATACCATGTTCCGCAGCACCTCATGGCAGTAGTCAAGATAATCCTACGGGTCCTCAGAAGGTGCACCACTGAAGTGAACTGGGAAGAGCTTAGTAAACTTGTACAATCTCAATAAGCCCTCAGAAGACATTGTGGGACTATCACCGGCCTGGGCTGCAAAACTGGCTGAGCTACCCCAACCGGCGGGGTGGCTGGAGTCTGATATTGGGGAGCCATCTGCTCCAGAGTGTGAGCAGTGGGAGTCGGTGCTCCTCCTCCAGCCTGAGAGACGGCTGGTGCCATAGGAAATGCACCGGCCTGGGCCACACTCTCCATAAAGCCCACCAAACGGACTAGAGCATCCTGAAGCACTAGGGTGGCAATGAACCCCTCAGGGACCCGAGCTGGTCCAACAGGTACAGTCTGAGATGGAACCTCCTCGTCAAAATCCACCTGAGGCTCCACTGCTGATGCTACTGCTCTAGCTCTAGGCTGAGCTCTACCTCTGCCGCTGCCTCGGCCTCTTGTGCGACCTCGACCTCATCCTCTGTCCCTAGCAGGAGCTGCCACTAGGGGCTCCGGCTGCTGTCCAGCTAAAGATGCACTACGTGTTCTCGCCATCTGTGAGATAACAAGAGTAGAAGAGTTCAATTATCAGTGAGAGAATAAAATCACACGACATAGAAGAATAGAAGAGAAACTGTTCCTAAACTCCATAGCCTCTGGATGATAAGTACAGACGTCTCCATACTGATCCTCCAGACTCTACTAAGCCTGCTCGTGACTCGTGAGACCTAGGTAACCTAGTGCTCTGATACAAACTTATCACGACCCAGAATTCCCACCTTCGGGACCGTGATGACGCCTAACATTTTACTTACTAGGCAAGCCAACGTTAGAGTAATTCTTTTACCAATTCTAAACACTTTAAGCAATTTAACCAATCAGACAGAAATGAAGCTAAAGTGAAGTACGAAATAGCATAATAATCCAATATCTAGCACAACCCGAATCTGGAGTCACAAGTACCCGAACTTCTAGAATATTACAACAACGTCTGAAATAAATACAATTGTCTCGAATGAGATGAACAGTAAATAAGGAAGGAGGAAGGGGACTTCAAGATCTGCGGACACCAACAGATCTACCTCGAGTCTCCAAATAAGCTAATCCGAGTTGATGCTCCTCACGGACAGCTGGGACCAGTACCAAAATCTGCAGAAGAAGTGTAGAATGTAGTATGAGTATAACCGATCCAATATACTCCGTAAGTATCGAGCCTAACCTCGATGAGGTAGTGACAAGACTATGATAGGACACCCACGTAATTAAACCTGTACAGACAAAAATATACGCACAACATAACAACAAATAAAGATTTAACATGTACTATTGGGAGGGGACATGCAAAAGGGTACAAAATATGGTAACTATAATAGGGAATGACAACATGAAACAATCAATAAACCTTCAGCCAATGAAACGGATAAACATAATGAATATAAACTGCACGGCATCACCCTTCGTGCTTTTACCCTCAACTTCACCATGAAACAGAAATAATAGCACGGCATCACCCTTCGTTCTTTTACTCTCAATCTCCCCATAAAATGATATATACGGCACGGCATCACCGTTCGTGCTTTTACTCTCAATTTCATCATGAAATGATAAATACGGCACGGCATCACCCTTTGTGCTTTAACTCTCTTCCTCACTATATATAAATCAATAAATGGAACAATATTCGGCACGCCATCACCCTTCGTACATTAACACTCTCTCCCTTACCATGAAGCAATAAATATAAACATTTGGGAGAAAGAATAATCAAGAATAAACCTTATGTTAACAACGTTTCCATAATACCGAGCCTTCAACTTCCAATAATATTCAATTATCACAAACAATTCATAAATGCGGAAAGAGTGATCAATCAAGTAATAAACTAGTCTTGACATGGATATCATAATCCAAAAAGGAAATAAATCACGAGAAAACAAGTTTCAACCGTATGCTTTAACCCAACAACAACGCATAAGTACTCGTCACCTCATATATACGTTGTATCCAATGTTAAAACACGTAGCAAATATGTCAAACAAGTCATAATCCCTCAAGTCAAGGTTAGCCACGAAACGTATCTCGCTCCAAAAATCAACTCAAAGTTCAACCATGGTTTGCCTTTCGAACAAGCCTCCAAGCCAACTAAATCTAGCAAATTATCAATCAACGATTCAAAATAACCCTTAAGAATTACTCTCGAATAAGAAAGGTTCAATTTAGGTCACTATTGAAATAGTAACCAAAAGTCAACTCCCGGGCCCGCTTGGTCCAACCCGAAATTCAGACCAAAGCCTGATTACCCATTCACCCCCGAGCCCAGATATGCAATTTGTTTTGAAATCTGGCCTCAATTTGAGGTCTAAATTCCAATTTTATAAAAACCTCTAACTCTACCCAAATCCCTAATTTCTACCATGAAAATCCTATATTTTAGGTTGAAATCTTATAAAATGTAATGGCTAATTGAAAGAAAGTATGTTAGAATCACTTATCAACGAATTGGGGAAGAAAAGCTCTTAAAAAAATCGCCTCTAAGGTTTCTAGGTTTGAAAATTCGAAAGAATAAACAAAATCCCGTCTAACTTAGCTTAAGTCCAGGCACAGATGTCGCAATTGCGACCCGGGGTTCGCAATTGCGAAGATCCCCCATCTCTGCTACCATCACAATGTGACGGTTTTGTTCGCAATTGCGAACTTAGGACTTGCGCAATTGTGACCGCTTGATCGCAATTGTGAACCATTCCCTCCCCAGTACTACTTCGCAAATGCGAACCCATTGTTCACAAATGCGAACCCACGGTGCTCGGCTATCTTTGCAATGGCGAGCTACTAACCTGACAGGTTAACCGCCTTATCACAAATGCGAAGCCAGACCTCGCAATTGCAAGGTCTGAGGCCTCCACCAGAAACAATAAAGCACCAGCTATTTATCTAAGTCCATTTTCACTCCGTAGCCTATCCGAAACTCGCCGAGCCCTCGGGCTCCAAATCAAACATGCACACAAGTCCAAAAACCTCATACGAACTCGCTCGCGCAATTAAATCACTAAAATAACACCTAGAACTAGGGGTGTACAAAGAAAACCGATAAACCACACCAAACCGATAATCCGACTCAAACCGGAAAATAAACCCGATGTGGTTTGGTATTGGAAAATAAAACCCGACCATAATTGGTTTGGTTTGGTTTTAACTAAAAAAAAAAGTCAAATCGAAACCAAACCAACCCGATAGTACATTTATATAATTTTTTAAAATATTTTATACATGTAAATTTTATTGTAATGTAATTTAAAAAATATTTCTTAAACTTTTTCAGAGTTTTATCTTTTAACGTATTATTTCAAGTTTAGACTTAACATTCTTTGGCTTCTTCAAAGCTTGCTGGTTCGTCATCCAATCCTCCTATAAAAAAGCATGAAGTAATGAAGCAGTTGTTTAGTTGTACCTCATAGTTCTTTAGGTAACTTGGTTGATTTTTTTCCCTTGTTGACCTCCTTGTAGTTTGTTGTTCACCACCATCTGAAATTGAGGTATTTAAAGTTGAGATTTCATCATTGTTCGAAGCCTGCGAGTTACCTTGTGGAATCAGCTGCAAATATTCTTGATCGCCATCAAGAATGGTTTCTTGATTGCTTGTTTTCTAGGCAGAATAGTATGACAGATACTTCATCAAACACGACATCTCTAGAAGTGACAAACTTTTTTGTTTCAGGATCCATACACCTCCATCCTTTCCTATATGAATCAATGCCAACAAAGACACATTTTTCTGCTTTCGGGTCAAGTTTAGTTCGGTTAGATTTTGGAATATGAACATAACAAATTGAACCAAATACCTGAAAGTAATTTACATTTGGCTTTTCATCATGCAGAGTCTCAAAAGGAGATTTTTCTTTACCTGACCATGGAGGCAAACAATGTATTACATGGCATGCACATTGAATAGCTTCAGCCCAAAGCTCTCGAGGAAGATTCTTATCGTGCAGCCAGGAAAGGCTTATGGAAACAAAATGAGCTAATTTCCTTTCCGAGACACCGTTCTATTGGGGGGTACTCGGACATGTAATTTGTCTTGAAATACCGTTGTCATTGTTGGAAAATAATTTGGGAGAGCAAGACAACAAAACACTCAAACACTCACAACTCACTTTAAAAGTGGAGAAGAAATGATGTTTTTCATTCAACTTGACTTACTACAAATGGCTAGAGTACATGGGTATTTATAGGATTCTTCCTACATGTATCTAGCCTAATCTCCATGTAAACACATTAACTAAATTCACATTAGTCTACACTAGTTCATACATCTCATAATGAAGTTCACATGTATCAAAACACTAACTTAGTTCATGAACTAATATGAACTAATCTAAACATATTTAATATAAATGTGAACTAATGGAAACAAGTTTAATATACTATTATAATTTTTAACATCCCCCCTTAAACTTGTTTCTGTGACGACCCGGCCAGTCGTCTCGTGGGTTACCACTTCGTCTTCCCCATTTCTACTTTATTTATGCTTCGTTATCCATGTTTTATGTAATCGAGTTGAGTAGTTTGCGTTCGGAGTGAATTTGGTAAGAAATGAGACACTTAGTCTCTCTTAAGAAGGTTTTAAGTTGGAAAAGTCAACTGGAAGTTGACTTATGAGTTAGAGGGTTCGGATGTGAATTCCGATGATTCGGTTAGCTTCGATATGTAATTTATGACTTATGTGCAAAATTTCAGGTCATTCGGACGTGGTTTGGTTGGGTTTAGATCAAAAGAGCGATTTTGAAGATTTTGAAATCCTTAGGCTTGAATCCGATGCGAATTTGATGTTGTGATGTCGATTTGAGCGTTCCGAAGGTCGGAACAAGTTTAAATAAAGTTATGGGATATGTTGTCATGTTTAGTTGAGGTTCCAGAGGCCTCGGGTGAGTTTTGGGTGGTTAAACGGACTAAACCATCGTTGGAAAAGCAAAAGTTGCAGAAAAACCAGGTGAGAATGCGGACCGCATATCTCAAATGCCGACCGCATATCTCACAGTGGAATCGCAAAAACAAGCAGAAATCTGGGTAAGATTCCCGACCAAAATGCGGCCAGAATGCGAACCGCAAACCTAAAATGCGAACGGCATATTTGACAGTGAAGATCGCATATTGAGACAGAAACTTGGACAAAAATCTACGTCAGGAATGCGACGAGAATGCGATCGCAAAACATGAAATGCGAACCGCAAATCTCGCTTTGTGTTGATTTCAAGGTGGAGGCTAGGGCCATCTTCGCGATGGCTACGTCAAATATGCGAACCGCATACCTGTTATGCGACAGGTATGCGATCGCATAATTGGCCAGGCAAGGGTGTTTTAACTCGATTTTTTACCATTCTATAAATAGAACTCAGTGCCCATTTTGCCATGCAAAACCCATTTTTCGTTACCCACGAAGAGAAACACTTCCAAACACCATAGAATCACCATAAACCAACCTCAAAACTATATCTAAAGGAGATTTTCATGGACAAATTCTTAAAGGAAGAGTTTTGGTCATCTTAAACATACTTGGGGTCATAGAACTCGGATTGAAGCGAATCTTGAAGCAAATATTGGGGGATTTTCAAGAGGAATCTCGGGGTAAGTGTTCCTAACTAAATTTTTGAGGAATTACCTCGGTTTATCACTGTTTTTAGCAATTAATTGGTGATTTAAGTTGGAAAAATTGTGAAAAAACCTTAAGTTTAGATTTGAGGGTTGGAGGTCGATCCGATGTCCGAATTCGACAAATTTTGTATGATTGAACTCGTGAGGAGATAAGGAACCCGAATTTCGAAAAGTGGGCCGGGGGCTCAGGTTTTGCTAATTTCAAAATTTTTTAGTAATTTTGATTGTTTTCGCTTGGGCTTTGTTCCCTCAACATATTATGACGTATTTGTTCTGAATTTGGATAGATTCGACGCACGTGAAGGCCAATTCGAAGGGCAAAGGCGTCGCGGGCTAAGGATTTAGCCGGATTGAGGTGAGTAATGCTTGTAAATGATGTCCTGAGGGTTTGAAACCCCGAATTTTCACGTCGTAGTGCTATACTGTGTCGTTTACTACTAGGAATTGTGACATGGTCCATCCCGATTGATGATTTTACTACGTGATTGATTGAAACTTATTGATATCATATTTGGCATCTCGCCGGTTATGTGAACCCTTCAGGGGTATTATTTGGCATCTCGCCGGTTACGTGAACCCTTCAGGGATATTTGTTACTAAATTGATTCATTTCATAAACTCAGTTTTGGAAATTAAATGACTTTGCATATGACATGTTGGATCGGGTGACACGCCGTCACGAGATATTGCGCTACTGAACCCCCCACAGTGAGCGCCGGGTACCCAGGGAACGGGTGGCACGCCGCCACAAAAGTCATGGCGTGCATTGCATTTTTGTTGTGTTGGTGTTGCTTTCATTCACTTCATGTTATTTTCTTAGAATAATTACGTGCTTTTACTGTTTCATCGTGGATTTCTTTAAGCCTTATGTGTTTCTTACTTTCAGTCATTTTTTATACGTATTACTCACTGAGTTGGAAGTACTCACATTACTCCCTGCACCATGTGTGCAGATTCAGGCGTCCTCGGTTCCGCTCCGAGGCATTGACTACTATTGTTAGAGCGGTGATTCAGAGAATACGAGGTAGCTATTGGCGTCCGCAGCCCCGTATCTCTTTTATCCTATTGTTTCCACTTTCTTCAGACAATTGTGTCAGGGATATTGTAATAGTAATTTTGTTATTAGGATTTTATTAGTTGCTCATGACTTTGTGACACCCCGATTCGGGCTGTGGTCGGGATGGTTCTCTATATTTTTCCGCTAATCTCTGTTGTTAAACCGTACTTATATTAATTTGCGTTGTTTAACTGTTTAAATCGAGGTTTAGTTAGATTGGCTGGTCTTGTCTTCATGAGAGACGCCATCACGACCGGGTTGGGATTTTAGGTCGTGACAGTTTCATCATTCCAAGCGCCATCCTTAGCTTTTGAAAAACTTCAATCTTCAATGGCTTGGTGAAAATATCCGCAATTTGATCTTGCGACTTCACATGCTCAAGCTCTACAACTTTATTAGATATGCAATCTCTAATAAAGTGATACCTTGTATCTATATGCTTGCTCTTTTCATGAAATACCGAATTTTTGGCTAACTCGATAGCCGACTTGTTGTCAACAAAAATCTTTGTGGCATCCTTTTGTGATTGGTGAAGTTCCTCCAACAAACTTCTTAACCAAATTTCATGACAAACACATGAGCAAGCTGCAACATACTCCGCCTCACAAGTTGACAAAGTAACAATTGGTTGTTTCTTAGAATTCCATGTAAATGCAGAATTTCCAAGAAAGAAAACAAACCCAGTAGTACTTCTACGATCATCAATATCACCAGCCCAATCACTATCACAATATCTCACAAACTTAGAATCTTTAGAAGATGAATAAAGAATTCCATAATCAAGCGTATCTTTGATGTACCGAAGTATTCTTTTTGCTACCTTTAGATGGGAGGTAGTAGGAGCTTCCATAAAGCGGCTCACAAGTCCAACACCATAAAGAATATCCGGCCTTGTACATGTCAAGTACCTCAAGCTTCCAACAAGACTCTTGTGAAATGTGGGATTTACATTTTCTCCATCTCCATGCTTGGATATTTTAGCTCCACATTCAACGGGGGTGCTCACGGGATTGCAATTATCCATCTCGAACTTCTTGAGAATTTCCTTTGCATATTCTCCTTGAGAAATAAAAATCCCATCCTTCCTTTGTTGCAATTGAATGCCAAGATAGTAGGACATTAATCCAATGTCCGTCATCTCAAATTCTCTAGCCATTGCTTCCTTGAATTCTTCAAACATCTTAGGATTATTTCCTGTGAAAATCAAGTCATCTACATACAAGCAAACAAGTAGAATGTCACCATTTTTAGCAATTTTTACATAAAATGCATGTTCATGTGGACATTTTGAAAAATCATTTGCTTGAAAATATTTATCAATTCTACTATTCCAAGCCCGCAGAGCTTGCTTCAACCCATATAAAGTCTTTTTCAATTTCAAGACTTTATTTTCTTGTCCTTCAACCTTATAGCCCAAAGGTTGATCAATGTAGACTTCTTCCTCCAATACACCATTCAAAAAAGCTGACGTCACATCCATTTGATGGATTTTCCACAGATTTTGGGCGGCCAAGGCAATGACAAAGCGAATTGTTTCCAAACGAGTAGCCGGTGCAAATACCTCTTCATAGTCAATACCGGCTTTTTGCTTGTATCCTTTAGCTACCAATCTTGCTTTGTACCTTTCTACTTCACCCTTGAAATTCTTCTTTAGCTTGTACACCCATTTGACTCCAATGGTGATTTTGCCTTTTGGAAGTGGGACCAACTCCCATGTTTCATTCTTTTTTATTGCCTTGATTTCTTCATCCATGGCATCTCTCCATTTGGAATTTTGGAATGCATCCTCAAAGCTCATAGGCTCACTATCCACCAATAAACAAAAATGAGTAAAATCATATAAATCATTTCTTACTACTTCCGTGTTTTCATACAAATCACGGAGACTTCTACTCTTGTGAGGTGCTTCACTTGAACTTGAACTTGATTCCTCCACTTCTTGATTTTGTGGCGAAGGTGTTGATAATGGTGAGATAGGTTGCTCTACATCTTCTTCATCATCAAACAATGGACTAAAAGAGTAATCTTGCTCTTTAGTTTTCCAATCCCAAGCACTATCTTCATCAAACTCAACATCTCTACTTAAAGTGACCTTGCCATTTTTGGGGTTATACAATTTATAACCTTTAGAATTTTGATCATAACCAATAAAAACATACCTCTCACTTTTGTCATCGAGCTTGGTTCTCTTTTCATCATGTATATGTGCATATGCAATGCTTCCAAAAACTCGCAAGTGAGAAACTTTTGGCTTGAAACCACTCCATGCCTCTTGAGGTGTTTTTCCATGAACACGTTTTGTGTGGCAACGATTTAGTAAGTATACCGCACAAGCAACAGCTTCAGCCCAAAATTCCTTTGGCATATTTTGCTCTTCAACATACTCCTCACCATGTTAAGAATGGTCCGGTTCTTTCTTTCCACGATGCCATTTTATTGTGGTGATCTTGGCTCGGTTAAAAAATGGCGAACTCTATTTTTCTCACAAAAAACTTTGAATTCATTTGAAATGAATTCTCCACCATTGTCCGACCGAAGTGACTTAATTTGATAGCCACTCTGTTTCTCCACCATCCTCTTGAATTTTTTAAAGGTTTCAAACACCTCTGATTTTGCCTTCAAAAAATAAACTCAAGTTTTTGTAGAAAAATTATCAATGAAAAGTAAAAAATAATTACTTTTACCAAGTGAAGATGGAATTAACTTCAAAGGGCATCTTGCTCTTGTCAAAGACTCTTTAGGAAAGCTTTTTCTAGCTTGCTTTCCAAAGATACATCCTTCGCAAAGTTGGTTGGGATAATTAATGCTTGGCAATCCATTCACCATGCTTTCTTTATTCATCAACCTTAAGCTATCAAAATTCAAGTGACCAAATCTCATATGCCAAAGCCAAGATGAGTCTTTGGCACATGAAAGTAAGCGTCTTGGAACATCATTTGAAGATTTAAAATAAATATTTTATTATTAGCCATAGGAACTTTAGCTAACAATCTTCCTTTTTCATCTCTCATAAACAACTTTTTATCTTTCAAATGAATGTCATAATTTTTCTCCAAAAGTTGTCCTAAACTCAAAATGTTACTTTTCATCTCCGGCACATATAAAACTTTAGAAATTAATTGATGACTTCCATCTTTCAAGCGAATTAAAATCGTACCTTTTCCTTTGATTTTAACACGTGAAGAATCTCCAAAAGTAATTGTGCCACAATTCAACTCTTCAAGTTCCACAAATAAATCCTTCTTTCCACAAATATGGCTACTTGCACTGGAATCAAGGTACCATTGGTGCTTCTAGGCACTTTCTTCTCCTTTGCATGCGAGAAGCAAGGTGGCATCTTCATCTTCATTTTTGCTCTCCACGAAATTTTTCTCTTCAAAGTTATCTTTACATTCCCAGGAAAAATGACCAAATTTATGACAAGTATAACATTCAATATTTGATTTGTCATACCTTCCTTGATTTTGCCTCCATCCTTTCCCTCTTCCATGACCTCTTCTTGAATTAAAATCTTGGCCTTTATTTTCTCTACTTGAAGGTGGTTGACTACCGCCTCTACCACGACCTCTTCCATTTCCACGGCCTCTTTGTTGCGAGCCACGCCTTTCATCTTTCTCCTTGAAAGAAAATTTTGCTTGCAACGCTTGTTCAACCGATTCTTCTTTCAGTTTCCTCAACTTCTCTTCATGTGCTTGCAAAGAACTCGAAAGCTCGTCTATGGTCATGGTGTCCAAGTCTTTGGACTCTTCAATGGCAACAACAATAAAATTAAATTTTGAAATTAAGGATCGTAGTATTTTTGCAACGACCCTATCGTCTTTCAACTCTTCACCATATCTTTCATTTGATTGACAATAGCCAAAACTCTTGAAATATAATCCACAACATATTCATTGTCCTTCATACGCAATGATTCAAACTCTCCTCTTAAGGTTTAGAGGCAAACTTTTTTCACTTTGTCCAAACCTTTAAAAGAAGTTTGAAGAATATCCCATGCTTCCTTGGAGGTTGTTGCATTTGTTACCTTCTCGAACATCTTGTCATCCAAACCTTGATGGATGAGAGTGAGTGCCTTTTGATCCTTCTTATTTGTGGTAGCGGCATCTTCTGCTTCATCAACACTGGACTCTACCGGTTCCCAAACATCATAGGCACCAAGCAAGGCTTTCATTCGAATACACCAATTTCCAAAGTTTTCTTTTGTAAGCATAGGAACTTGGAATGGTGTTCCGTTAGAATTCGTCATCTTTTCTCCAAGTTTGTTGTCTTCAACCACACTGGCTCTGATACCAAATGTTGGAAAATAATTTGGGAGAGCAAGACAACAAAACACTCAAACACTCACAACTCACTTTAAAAGTGGAGAAGAAATGATGTTTTTCATTCAACTTGACTTACTACAAATGGCTAGAGTACATGGGTATTTATAGGATTCTTCCTACATGTATCTAGCCTAATCTCCATGTAAACACATTAACTAAATTCACATTAGTCTACACTAGTTCATACATCTCATAATGAAGTTCACATGTATCAAAACACTAACTTAGTTCATGAACTAATATGAACTAATCTAAACATATTTAATATAAATATGAACTAATGGAAACAAGTTAATATACTATTATAATTTTTTAACAGTCATTACAGTACTTGAAGAAATCATTTGACATATACTCGCCTCCGTTGTCGCTACGTAAGCATTTAATCTTCACCCCAAATTCCTTTTCCACAACAGTTTTAAACTCAGTAATTTGACAAAGCTTCGCTCTTCTATTTTAAGAACTTCACCTATGTATATCTTGAAAAGTCATCTACGAACACCATGGCATAGGGAAAACCACTGTAACTTGCTGTTTTTCTTGGTCCCATCAAGTCGGTATGAACCTGCTCAAATATAGAGGATCTCCGATTCAATGATCTCTGAAATGGAAGATGATGTGATTTGCCAAATTGGTAGCCTTGACAAACTACATCTTCATGAATATTCTGTAGCGCTGGTATGCCATCCACCAATTTCTTTGAAGAAATTTGTAGCAAAAATTGGTAGCCTAAGTGTCCCAATCGAGCATGCCAAATCGCTGGACTATCTGTTTGACTTGTCTTCTTCACATAGGCTTCCCCTACGGCCATGACAAATAAGTATCCTCTCTTTTCACCAGCAAGAATAACATCAGCAGTTATATTCTTTACGTTATCAAGAACCTTTACATCATTTGGACCGAACAAAACATATTTTCCAGAATTGGTAATTTGAGAGACTGAAACTAAATTTCTCTTCAAACCTAGAACATGAAAGACGTCGTTCAACTTGACAGCCTGTGTATCTCCAACGTCAAACTTCAAAACTCCTTCTTTAGCTACTAGATATACCGAGTTATCAGCTGTAACAATAACTCGTTCTCCGTTATGTTGACGCAGCTCTAAAAGTAGCGAATCATTGCTGGTTACATGATGAGAGCAACCCGAATCAAGGATCCATGTTTGCAGCTATCGTGGTTGTAAAGAACTTGGGTTGGTACGGCACCATCGTTCCTCCCTTCAACTACTTCAACAGTGAAGTATTGCTCCCATTTGAGTTGCTCATTTCCTTCATTTTCACTGGCAACATTTGCCTTTGAGATCTTCACTCTATAGTTTTTCTTGATGTGCCCGATTCTACCACATCTATGACACTTTCTATTTTCAAAGTTGTCATCAGTAGCTTTTCCGCTGTTTGAGCCTTTCTCATTGTTCTTGTTTCCTGCTGATGTGTTTTTCTTTTTATTTTGTCCTTTGAGAAGAGAACAACATCGGATTCAAAACTTTTTGCCATTTGCTTTGCCAAAGCCTCTTGGTTGGAAAGCAAATTTTCTAATTCTTCAACTGAAGGTTGGTTTGCCAACCTTGAGTGGAGGTGATGAAAGGATTATACTCCTTCAATCCTCGAATAAGAAATCGTCGCAATCTTGCTTCGCCGATCTTCTCATCCGGATCTAATTTTCAGCACAAATGCTTTTAACTAGTAAAAAAATATTCAGAAATAGACATACCTCCCTGTGTTAGCATTGCCAATTCATTTTCCAACAGTTGTAATCTAGTTGTATTCTTTTGAGACAACAATCTCTCAAGTGTCTCCCAAACTTCTTTTGGTGAACTAACATCACGTACATGATCGATGAACTCTTTTCCAATTGAAGTTCTTAAATCAAAGAAAGGTTTACCACATTTGATCTTCCATTTCCTTCGTGGTTCCAGACGCATTTTATGGAGTATTTACTGGAATATCTGCTTCGGCACCAACGATAAGATCCCACAGGTCTTGACCTTGAAGGCAAGCCTCCATACACATTCTCCAGCACTTGTAGTTTGTCCCTACAAGCTTTTCAACACCAAACTGTGCATTTGAACTACTTCCCCCATTTGCCAATTCCATACTGCACGAAGAACTTCTCCTCTACAACTTTCGATCTCCTCCAACAAGACAAAACGAACTTGATAGACAAGAAGAAAGAAAGAACAACCAGAGTTCAATAACCTGGTTCTGGTTACCATAAAACAAAAAACAACAGAGGAAAGAAGAAACTGCAGTCAAAAAAATTGTAGGTGAGAAATAAAAACACTGAAGAATGTTATTGCTTTCTCTGGAACTCTGGTTTACAGCAGGAGATGCAAAGCATATAAATAAGACTAAACCACTAACATTCAACTTCGCTCTAACAACTAACAAAGAATCCTATCCAAACACAACTAAGCTGATACTATTCCTATAAAATAGAAACTGAATTATTTGACTCAGTAAGCACAAGCAAAACAGTAAATAAAACATTTAAGATGCACTAAGTTTAACAATCAATTCTGGATCTTTGAAGGAGATGGACTTCTTCTTTGACGGGTTTACTAAAGCCGGCTACAATTTTTAGGGCTATTTATTATGAATAAACGTTTAAGACTATGTAAGTGTAAGGCTGCATACATACTCCACTTACTAGAGCTCACCGGTTTAATCTATAGCATATGGGCGGCTGTTTATGACCAATGTCTACTGCTTCCTCCAACTGTGCTGCTCCAGAAGAATTGTGCAAATAGCTTGTGTAGTTTGTTGATGACATAGATGGTTGGGCTAACAGCAAAGAGCAGATGTATTGGGAACAGCAGCACTTGTGTAGTTTCTTTAATTTTTTTGATTTCTACATATATATATATATATATATATAAAGAAAACTAGACTATATGCGTACAAAAGATAATGGGAATAAAACATAAATAGCCGCCCATATGCTATAGATTAAACCAGTGAGCTCCAGTAAGTGGAGTATGTATGTAGCCTTACACTTACATAGTCTTAAACGTTTATTCATAATAAATAGCCCTAAAAATTGTAGCCGGCTTCAGTAAACCCGTCAAAGAAGAAGTCCACCTCCTTCAAAGATCCAAAATTGATTGTTAAAACTTAGTGCATCTTAAATATTTTATTTACTGTTCTACTTGTGCTTACCGAGTCAAATAATTCAGTTTCTATTTTATAGGAATAGTATCAGCTTAGTTGTGTTTGGATAGGATTCTTTGTTAGTTGTTAGAGCTTTTTTAGAAGTTGAACGTTAGTGGTTTAGTCTTATTTATATGCTTTGCATCTCCTGCTGTAAACCAGAGTTCCATAGAAAGCAATAACATTCTTCAGTGTTTTTATTTCTCACCTACAATTTTTTTGACTGCAATTTCTTCTTTCCTCTGTTGTTTTTTGTTTTATGGTACCAGAACCAGGTTATTGAACTCTGGTTGTTCTTTCTTTCTTCTTGTCTATCAAGTTCGTTTTGTCTTGTTGGAGAAGATCGAAAGTTGTAGAGGAGAAGTTCTTCGTGCAGTATGGAATTGGCAAATGGGGGAAGTAGTTCAAATGCACAGTTTGGTGTTGAAAAGCTTGTAGGGACAAACTACAAGTGCTGGAGAATGTGTATGGAGGCTTGCCTTCAAGGTCAAGACCCGTGGGATCTTATCGTTGGTGCCGAAGCATATATATATATATATATGAGATTTTAAACGTACTTACTTGATTTGTCTAAGTTTTCATATTTACAGAAAGTAACTAAATTTTTTTACAAAATATATACAAATCTAGTCATAATCTACAATTTATATATAACGTAAATACAAATATTTTATACCAAATTCGGTCACAAACCATAATTTAAATACAATTTATATACAACTTGTATATAATTATGTAAGTTGTAAATATTTTGTGTACCGTTTTTTACATTCGAAATACAAAATATATACAATTTGTTTATGCTTTTTTTTTTCGAGTTTCAGTATGAAATACAAACAAAACCACCTCGAATCTTCACCAAATTTTCTCAAAATTGAGATATAAACTTCAAATGATATTCCCAATCATTTGCAACAACACCCAATCCAAACAAGAAATAATTTACAAAATTTAATTTTCGAATTCAAAGTTTCTAAGATTTCTCTAATGGCTATCAATGGAGTTTAAGCTCATGTATACACAAACAACTTCAGTATACTTCAATTACACCGTCAATTAGTTTCAGTTTAGTTCTTAACACCAATTTTGTTGACAATTTCTTGTTTACTTATCTAAAAAAAAGTCATGGTAACCCATTTGTATTGGTGCTTCATGTGTGTATTTCATGACTTTTAACCAGTTGAATCATTTTTCTTCACCATTCTTCAAAGCTTCGAGCATGTGTCATCTGCAAAAGCTGAAGAGAAGAGGAATAGAGAGAGAAATATCTATACGGAGAAGAAAGGGAAGAACAATGCCTAAAATGGGTAAGATTGGAGTCTAATATATTATTTTGTATATAAATGATAAATTATATATGATAGTATAATTAAGTAATAACCTTTTTATGAAGGGTAAATAAGTTTAGAGAATTTTTCAGAAATCACTATTGTTTAGTTGCAATTAACTTCCTACAGCTACCATATACATAATTACTTCCTATAGCTACTATTCAGTTGTTACGGTAGTGTATTTGATGTATTCGCGTTGCTCTATTCATGAATACAGCAGCAAAAAGCACCTAAAATCATGGCAGTCTAACTGTACGCGCATGTATTCGCGCCATGTATTCACGAATACAGTAACGACAATCACCTTAAAAATAGGTATGTCCGGTTGTCTAATAATGAAAATAATCTCAATTAGCGTGATACACTCCTAATGTAACTCAACAAATTCAATTATAACATTTCCCATTATCAACCCAATTAATTAGAATGATTTTTTTGTTGTATATAACTGTTGTATTTAACTTTTGTATTATTGTGTTTCAATATTTTTTTTATTGTTGCATTCATTAGATTCAGTGTTTGTATTTACTGAATTCGCTATTTTATATTCAGTGTATTCAAATGTATTTGTATAACAATATTTTAGTTATTCCTAATACATGTTATTACTGATGTATTCAGTATATTTCATTGGTTGTATTCGTTATATTTCTATTTGTATTCAATATATTTTACTGTATTTTACTGTATTTTAAAATTAAATGTATTCACTGTGTATATTCTGTCCTATTTTAATGTTTGTATTCAGTGTATTTCAATGTTTATATTTCAATTGTATTAAAAAAATACAAACCTTCGAAGTACATAAATACAGATAAAAAATACTGTATTTAGACAAAAATATATTACATTTTAGTAAATTTGTATATAATATAATGTATTTGGATTATTGTATGTGACTGGAAAATTTCGGCGCTTCTGAAACACAAAAACTGGAATTCTCTGGGAGTCATCGAAAATCCCTCAGAAGCTCAGTCCAAATGTGATCCACTCCGTGCTTGATCGAAACAAATTGGTTGTTAAAAACGACTGCTTGACTTCTTCGACTGGTCAAATCACGAATTGGGTGTGACTCAACACATTGATTCTTTCTCTGTTACGTGAAGAGGAATTTATTGCAATATTCGGCCTAGAAGAACGTTATAGTTTTGTTCTTTTTAATATTGCAATATAAATTCATTGTAAATATTCGGTATAGAAATTAAGCAGTACAAATCTATTGCAATATCCAGCGCACTCGAAGAGAGAGAAAGAAGAAAAATTTTATTAGGATTTTGAGGGAGAATCGTATGTTAATGAAAGAAAGAAAGAAAAAAACATAAATAACGTATTTCACGTTTCAATTGTAATATATACCATAAATACTTATTGTGCTATAAAACATAATAGGTAACCATAAAAATAATATTTTAAAATAATTTTTGTTTATAATAAATAGAGTGTATCGTAAAATTTTCATGATTTTATAATGTAGTATAGATTGGGAAAAGATCCCCAATATTTACGTTATTTATCCATTGGGCTAAATGAAATCCATACGAGACGGCCCAAAAAGACGCACAACAAAATTTCAATTTTCCGCCGAATCAAATCAACGTTCAAAGCATGTCTTCATCTGAACTCAACTTTCCCGCCTCTGAAAACCCTAGCAGCAAATGGCGATTCACATGGGAAACTCAATCACACGTTTCAACTCTTCGATTAATCCTTTTCAATCCCAAATTCAAACCCTCTTCTCAATGCAACAATATCAGTATTAACTTATCTGTGGAGCAATCTCTGCTCGCTATCAGCTTTTTCGAACCGGAACAAAAACCCGAGACTTTAATTAGGGTTCCGCTTCCTCGGGTCTTGATTGACCCGGAATCTCCGGTTCATTCTAGAGCATTTGATGATCATATTGAAGTTAAACTTTCTCTTCTTATTCCTGTTGATCATCCGCTCATGTCGGGCTTGGATTTATCTGAACCAGAAGGAAAACCGGCCTCAGATACGTTGTTTCCGTTCTCCGTGAATTATGGTTAGCCAGTTTTCTTTTCCCTTTATTTTTTATTTAAATTTGATTTGTTTAGTTTAATTTGGTTTTATATGTGCGAACTTGGATGTTTAGTGGTGATTGGCTGATACATTGTGACGCAGCTAAAAGTAGAGGCTTTTTTCTTAAATGAAAATTTCGTCGATATTTAAAAGTCAAAAACAACATATTTTGTCATGTTTATGATATTGTATTCTCTTTATATATATTACTCCTCGATCCCAATTTTTGTGATGGTGTTTGACTAGACACGAATTTTAAAAAAGAAAATTATCTCATTAAGGTAAAATATGTTTTGAAGTTAAATTGTTTTAAAACATAAAAAGTGCAATTCCTTTTAAAATAGACTAAAAAGCAAATATGCCACATAAGTTGGAAGCAAGGGGAGTATATGTACCATCTCTCTAAAAAAATTGGGAGAGTGGGAGTACTCTTTATAATTAATATAATGTTTTTACGATGCACCAAGGGTGTGGCGTAGTGGTATAGTTGGAATAAATACTAGGAGATCGAAGCATTGGCAAAAAAAATGTTTGGTGATTTCTTCTCTTACACCCATTCCTTGGTGAGCAGGAGATACCTCTTACCTATACTGGTGGAAGGATGGAAGTGCTTAGCGGGACAATCCAGTTGCATGGAAGCTGCCCCCACAAAAAAAAAAAAAAAGTTGTATTTTTGTACTCTCTCACTATTTATTTGATATTTTTCACTCTTTTACATCTCTTAGCTACCGTTTTGATTTCTTTCCAACATACTCGAATATAATACTAACAATTTATAGATTTTCTTACCTTCATGAAAGTCCAGTCTATTTGTAGAAGAGGTTGCAGGAGTTTGTGTTGTTTTGAGGGGGGGGGGGGGCAAATTTGAAAACTTCTCCTTTGGATTAAATAGTATATAACATTTAGAGCTTATCAAGAATTTTACTTTTTTATGTTTGTCAGGGATTTTAATAATTTGCAAGACTAAAATTTCAAAATTTGATCAATGTAATGTGTTAGTCTATTAAATCACTTTATGGAGTAGAAAATACAGCTTCAAACTAAAACATGTGCTAACCACTAGTTAAAATAATGTGAAGGAAAAGAAAAATGAATAGAGAATGATATTAGAGTAGTTTTATTATGGTTTATATATTCTCTTTTAATGCGTTTATGTATACCTTCGTTGATGAACTTGCTGAATTGTCATGCTGAAACTGCCATATCAACTTGCTGTTGATTGGATGTTTTAGGCATATAAATGTGATCACTGCTTGACATGCCCTATGACTACCACTATTTGCATTCTGGCACCTATTGAGCTTCTTTTCATTTATTTATCTTCCCTCTTAATAATTCTTCTTTGTTGGCTTAGAAATGAAGAAATTATCTGCGATGGAGGAAGTCCACTTTTACTGCAGAAGTTGCTCGACTAAGTTAACCAGGGCTATCAGGTAGGACTCTTCTTTCTCTCAGTCGGGCAGACAATTTTGTTTCTTATTTTATTTGAATGCCGTTGCATGTCTCTAATATTTATTTCTTTAAGCAGATTATTTAATGAGATGCCATCAGTCGACTGGCAAGATGTTGCAGACAATTGGTTTGGGACATGTTGTTGCTCGTTTGGTGGTATAAGTGAAAAGCTGGTCAAGGACTTTGCAAAGTCATATTCTTGTACAACAGGTGTTTGCCTTATAACTGGCGCATCTGTTATTATATGCAAAGAGGACATTGTTGGATGTGAATTTCCTGAGCCGAATGGGGACCAAACTTATGATTCTCAGGTCAATTCAGCCGAGACGACTTGTTTAACCAGAGATGTACCCTGCAAAAGTGAACAATCAAGAAAGGTCTGCTTCAACTATCCAGGCGCAGGAGAGGGAGTTGATGCGATTAGCAGCGGTCGTCCTATAGAAGAAAATATTGGGGTGAAAAAAAACAATGAAGTTGCTGAAATGGTGGTAAACGGTGATAGTTCAACATGCATGCCTTTAAAGTTGAAGGACGAAGACAATATGAAGTCATTGGCTGGAATTTCTTCAGAAGCAAACTGCCACACTAGAAACCAGAACGATGGCTGTTGTACAAGCAATCTGTGTGAAATGGAGAAAGAATATGAAATGAATATTGAACTTTTAGATAAGCAGAAGATATTTCTTAAAGGCTGCCTTGGGGATGCTTTTATGTTGAGACCTTCCAATCTTTCCAATGATGTCAAGTGGATTGAATTTCTCTGTCCTAAGTGTTCATCTATTATAGGATCATATCCTTGCTCCAGTGATATTGCACCATTGGATGATGGAGTTCGACTATACAAATATAACATCTCTACTTGTTTGCCTATTTGTGGGGTGAATGATCTGTTTAGGTAAGCCATCTTCCTTGTCCCCCTATATTCTATTTATCTTGTAATTGGGGCACTCTCTTATATTTTTTATCTAAACTCAAAGTTCTTTACCAACTAGTGGTTCCTGAAATCATATAGATCCTGTAAAATCAATGCGTCCTTTAGGCTATGTGTTTCTTAACATTTTCTCCCATTATATTTCCCTGGAATCGTATGGATCCTGTAAAACCATACATGTCTTTTTCTCTTTCTTTGGAGAGATGAAAAAAGACATGAGAACAGTAACTTTGTCGATAGTGTAGTAAATGCTAAATAGTTTTCTAGTGCTATAAGATGTTGGTTTGTGTGAGAGTCGACATAGGTTATACCCTGATAGAGAGACGTACTTAGGATAGAGCTTATTTCCTCTATCTTTCATTTATATCCACTACTGATGTGCTATGTGTAAGGAAGATACCTAACAAGTGAAAGATAAGATCTATAGATTGAATGTTGGGCCTTTAAGGCCCAAAATATTCACAAGATGAGTGTGTAGAATTTTTGATGTTTAGAGGAATGCATGTAGTTTAAAATTGACAAGATTAAAAATGATCACATCCGACATAGGTGCAAGTAGGTAAGAGGAGTCTTGAGATGGTCTGGTCGGGTCCTACTTTGACCTCCAAATGCATCAGTCTAAAGGCATGACATTGATGATTGAAGTTGTTATAGAGGACTAGTCAGACTTAAAATTACAGGGAGACTATTTCTGAGAAGCAAGATGAACTTAGCTAAGGACAGAATACAATGAATGCAAAAATCCATATAGGTGCTGTAATTAGTTGGGATAGAGACTTCGTTTTGCTACATACTATGCATGGTGTTTATCATGAGTGTTTTTTAGTTTAGTTAGAGACCTTACGTTAAGACAACTCAGTGTTTTACTCAACCCCTGATTTACCTTAGGAGATGAATTATTTGTATTGGAATGGATTATGCCCAAATGGAGTGGATATAGAAAATTTTCATGTAGTCAACTCCAACTAGTTTGGAATTGAGGGACAATTGATTGATCGACTTTGATTTCGTGATGTATTAATACACTTGCTCTGGGAGACAGGAACTATACTTTGGAAAGGATGTTTGCACATCAATTGCTTGAAGCTGCACGAGATGAACTATCATTTCGGACTGTTGTCAGAGATATGCACACCAGAAGTCCACTTTCACAAATTGTTCTCCTAAACCCAAATGCATGGTGTTATAGTGGATGTTGCATGCATGACATGGAACCAGCTGCTAAGATCAATATGTACCCGATTGTCAAGCTATTATTCTCTGCGAACATCAAGGACATGGAACTTGAACCCAGGTGATTTCTTCTCTACTCTAGTTGGTCTTTTCTTCTGCCTTTTCATGCCTTCTTTCATATATTTATATGCTATCTTCCCTCTATCTCTGCCTTTATGCTGGGCAGGGGAAGAAAAGGGGAAGCTGAGGGGGTGGGGAGGAGGTTGGTGTTCAAAATTATTTGGACCTTACAAGTTATATACTGTCATGTGCATCAACTGGGTTTTAAGAACTATATGATTAGTTGCCATATTTAAAAATAAGTTGGCATGAAATACTAAATTATTGACTTCCTGAGATGATTTTGGAAAAGATATACTATTGTCGAAAGTTTTAAATAGCATCAGATGTTGCTACCGATTTGAAATCAAATCGTTTTTGAACACTCTCCAAGATGTTGTCATGTTGCATATAAAAGGCAAAGTGGATCCTTAAGGAGCTAGGCACTGCATCTTATATTAGAAATCCAACTGAAGGTTATCTAGATAAATCTTGTAGGACTTACTGAAAAATAAGACAATCATCGATAAGATTTGTTATTACTTCATCTGTTTCAACATTATCCTATTGCACATGTTCCTGTGGCTATTTGCTCTTCTTTCAGTTCACGCACTTCTTACCATTGACTCCTGTTCCCATCCATTTCAAAGCTCCTTGGCTGAGATCAAACTTTTTGCAGGAAAGTAGAAGAATGGGTGACCAAGAATCAAACAGATGAGGTTTATATGTTGCCATCTCAAGTGACAGAACTAATTACAAACTTGGAGATGGCAAATAAAATGTGGCCACCGTCACATATGCTGTTGCAGGGTTTCTATATGTCATACGTGAAGAGATAAAGGGTAAGTCGTTTCAATTTCACTCGAACGTTCCTTGTAATCAAGGAGGAACAACACTCTTCGTATGTACAGTACATGTTCTGACGTTACAAGCATTGGCCTGAAACGGTGATCTCACTAGTTGAGCATGTTAACATCCTAGCCTTACGGGTAAGCTGTAAGTTTGACAACCCCACACCAAATTGTACCAATTTGTGTGTTGTGATTGAATAATTAATAGATACCCCCTTGGTTTACATGAAGTAATAATTTACGATTTTTAAATTACATACTTTCACATTGTTTAAAAATATTTCATAGTATGTTCTGTTTTGTCGAAAGCTATATGGGGAAATGCTTAGAAAGGACAAGAGGGCCTATCGTTCTCTCATGGATGGATCCACGTCCTCATAATTTTCCCAAATCAGCTTCTGCAGAAGAATTAAGGACAAAGCAACAATGTCGACTTTAAAGCAAGTTTATTGGTTGGTATATGGATAGCTTAGATTTGTTTATAGTTGGAATTCTGGCCTGTCATTAGTCTTTAGTGTGTATCTATCTATCTATCTATCTATCTATCTAGCAGAAAAGTCAGCCAGCTGAAGGTGTATTGAGGGTAGTTCGCAGGGGAATGATCTTATTTAACTTATTGGTGCTTGAAATTCTTTCATCTATGACTGGCATAATTCAGTGTGTAATAGCAGGACGTGGATCATAATGCTGAAGTTCCAAGCAAATAATATGTATTAGTGGAAGAGTCGTGAAAATCTGGTTGTGGAGGGAAGATGATGCTTCATGTTCCTGAGTCGGGTATGGTATTTAAGCGGAAAAAGGTAGAGGGACGCATGTATAGAGGGACAAGCCTATTATCTAGAGTTTCAAAACTGTAATAGCCAATTTCCTTGTTATCCGAAAAAATAAATAGAGGATGCTTCATTTAGTTCCAGACGCGGGTTGTCATTGTCAATAATAGTGCGAGTGTTGTATTAGCAATGGGGAACAACTTGCTATTGTTGGATTCTTTCAGCTAAGTTTTGTTCCAGAAATAACGCCAAGCCTTTTTTCACAAGTCAAATATATCTGCCATGGATTTTATTCTGCCTTTTATGAGAGGTCAAGCCGAAAGGTACGATTTAAAGACTCTGGGAATATCACAAGCATTCGTTATCATTAGGGCGAGTTGTTGCATTAGTCACTTTTAAGCCTGTTATTTAAAATATATTCACAATTTATAATGTATTTAAAGATTAGCTAATTCATCCAAACTCCTAAATTTTTGAGCTGTTAATTTGAAATTCAGGACCAAGCGTCCTGAATTTCTTAATTAATTTAAAATTCCGGACATAAGATTCGAACTTCATAACACAATTTTTAAACTTTAGGATACGATGTCCCGAAGTTTGAATTTTGAGGCTTAAACTCTAGAAAGTCGTGTCTTGAAGTTTGAGAGAAATTGACTAATTATTAAATATATTGTAAATTGAGAATATATTTTAAATAAAATGCTTAAAAGTGATTACCTGGTGTCATTTGCGCCTATCATTACGCTCCAAAGGATGGCCCAAAAATGAGTAAGCCATCTTATCACAATCCTTTGCACTATCCAGTGAAAAAGCTTTGAGAAAATATGTAATAATTGATTTGATCATTCAGAGAATGTGCCGATTCTTTTTAGTCTTTGACCCCAAGAAACATATAGTACAAACTGATAGGCAAATTCTAAAATTGTTCTTGTCGTAGTTGAAATTCTGTCTCCTTCAAATGTCATAAAGCAAATAAGGCTGTGTCTTCATGTTCTCAAGATCCTGGGAACATATTCTCCTTTATGGCATAAAATAATTGACAGTTCATGCATGCATGCTTAGTCTGATAATTAGATTTCAAATAAATAAATAGGAGGGCAAAGTTACCTGAGGAGATGAGAGAAAGTAGAATTAAAGAATCAGATTTCCATTCTCACTTTGGCTATAAATAGTATCTTGGAAATGGAGCTCTCACAGCTCATTAGTTTGAGCAAATTAGCATTAGTATAACATGCAGAAATATTGAGAAAAGAAGAGAGGTCTTACATGAAGGTAAGAATCCCTTTGATAGCCAAGGATGACTTGCCTGCTTCTTTCTTAGAGGCTAATATTGTATTATGTGACAATTATCAGTATTCTTGTTTGATCACCAGGCAGTCTCCTTGGCTAGTCTAATGGGTTCGTATCTTTCATGTTAGGCTCTTCTCTTCTTCTTCAGCCACTAAAAGTCATAAGTTATTTTCTCTCTGTATTTAGAGAGAGATTACCTGTTGCTTCTCTCATTTCGATCATCTTACTATTTGGTTGTTATTTATGGCTTCTCGTTGTTGCAACACTTCTTTTTTCTCTTCATTAATGTGATGTTTATGCTTCCTTGAGCCGAGGGTCTATTAGAAACACCCTCTATCTCAACAAGTTAGGGGAAAGGCTACGTACACACTATCCTCCCCAGACCCTACTATGTGAGATTATACTGGGTTTGTTGTTGTTATTTAGAGGCAAATTCAAGATTTTAAATCAGTAGTTGTGAAGTGGCACTACACCAATTATCGATAATGGTTGAAGATATTTTTTTTAAACAATTTTAAAATTTTCGATCGCCTTCTTGGTTAACTGCGGGATCTACCCTTTAGCCAGCATCTATCTTTAGATATGAAGGGCTAATGAGTCACAAAATCTTAAACCCAAAAAATAAGGTAAGAAATGAGAGAAACAAAACAGCGTGGAACCAAAATTTGCTTTGTACACCTACTGATGTGATTGAAACTTCAGAAGATTTTTTGCAAATAAGAAGGGCCTTGTTACTATCGGTAGAAAAACTTCTCTCGAGCAATTCAAGTATCACTTGAGTGCTAGTACAAAGTACTAACCCACTTCCAGAGGCATATAATCTGCCAATACATATCCCTGCCTTTTGTTTTTGGACAAAAGATTCATATCTATTACTATTTTATACTGATAAATTAGATGAAGCTCAAAATTTTACATTAACAATGAATCTTTGTGCAATGTCGTTTGAAATATGTTGATAACAAAAAAGACAAGGTAAAGCTTAGCAGATGCAGATATTTCCATCGTTTGTTAGGTATATGGCACGCTATAGTTAGTTTTTACAAAATAATGATAGGCACTTGAAAGTTGAAAGATGATTAACTTAATATGTTGTGATAAAGTTTACGAAGCAAAAGCTTTGTTAGATTGTCTTATATCGGTTGAGAGAATGAGTTAGTTCTTTTCGTATATGTTTTTGGGCAACTTTGACCTCATGAATTAACTTATGAATTGAGTTGGATCACTGATTTTTTCGTTTCATTGTATCACAGTCAAACTCATCTCTATTTTTGGTTTATTCAGTGTTAAACTCTCATTGCAAAGAAGATCTCCTTGACCCACGAGGTGGCTTTAAGTGATAGGAGATTTTAATCTAAAAATAACATAGGAGGGAGGGGCGTCAAAAGAAAGTCAGGATATGGCAAATGTTATGATATCTACGCTCCAATAACTTGATTGAAGAAGTTATCTTCTTATATAGTTTTGAATAATACTTACTTCATGAGCTTGGATTGCGTTAGAGACTCGTCCAATTCTTATCAAATCAATCGAGAAAGAAACTATGATCATACCTGGGATTATAATCATGGGGTTATAATTCCAAGACTAATTTATACCACATGGGAGGTGGGATAAATTAATCCCAACTTTGGTAGGATAAGGTGGGATAAAATGAGATATTCTGAATTAAGTCTGGGATTAAATTTATACCGTATTTGGTTGGTGGTACAAATTTATGATAAATCTGTTCCACCAACCAAATACGGTATAAATTTAATCCCACCTCTTATCCCTCGTACCAAACGACCCCTGAAGAACAAGCTTTAGGAGGTTCATGTTGACCGATTAGAGTAGGTTTTCTATGTTTAATTTGGGTCTTAATTATTTTATGTGGTCCAAGAATATAAAAAGTCCATGTGGATTATCACGTCAACCTTTTTACACGGGAAAATTAAGAGAGTGCAATAGAGAAAGTTAAATGATTTTCTTGTTACAAATGAAAGAAAAATAATTTTACTCCATAATTTCAAGATGGTTAACTGAGTAATTGGACTCCAGAGTTGGAAATTAAATCTTACTGAGATTTAACTTTGAGCCGAGCGTTTTTAAGCAAAAAAATCGTGTGTTCTTTACTTTGTTGCACTTAACAACTTTCAATTGTTTAATCTAGAAATGCATATAAGAATGAGGTGCGTGCGAGCAAAATTAGGCAAATTTTTAAAATTCGCAAAAATTTGGTATTACCCAATTCAACCCTCTCTTGAATCGTATAGAACTAAGCTAGTGTTTGGCTACATATTCCCATATTTATATTAAAAAAATTGGTTTGGGTGAAGTTTGGTTCGAAAATGAAAATCAATTAGGACATAATTTTTCAAACATATTTTACTTTTTAAAAAAAAGAAAAACCTGAAATGTGGCTTATGCTCATAAGTTTTAAAAACTATCAAATACCCAATAATACCAAACAAACAATCTTGCTAATCCTGTATATGCAGAACCTTCATCAATGCCATTTATATCATTATCACATACTATAGTCCTGAACACAAATAAGTTTGGTACAAAATTATCATTTTTATAATGAACTACATAATATACTATCCTAAAACCATAACCTGATATTTTACTATCAACTGCTAATAACACAATTACTAGCCACTATAATTTATCAAATTATAATAATATTACAAGATCAATTAGTCCAAAAGAAAATGATAGTAATTAGCAGGTGGATTAGTTGGGTCATAATAGATGGTGAGCTTTTTTATAAAATACAAAAGTTTGGGGTAATTTTTAAAATTGTTAAAAGATCAAACAGTAATACTTCGGGCCAAAAACATATCTAGAGCTATAGATAAAATCTATAAACAAACATATTTTGCCAAACAGGGCTCTAAGAAACCATTTCCTCACGTGGAGGAATGGAGTATTGTGAAATATGGCTAATTACTCATTTTTGGAGCGTAATTATAGCAAATGCTTGGAATGTATATAAACTATAACTTTCAGCTTTGTCCTCTCATTTAAGGCAGAATAAATTCATGACAGACATATTTGACTTGCGAAAAAGCATTTAAATACATAACGTAGAGGCACAATAATATATCAATTTCTATTGCTGAGATATTAAATATTGTAATTTTAAGAGTTCATCATCCTGCAATTCTTCCGAATCTCTGCCCCTGTATCCAGTTAAAGGCGAGATATTTCCCATTTTGACCATAGACTTCGCCAATTGTTCGAAAAAAATCTCATTATTTTCTGCATATAATTTCACCAAGGCTAATGTTGCCTGACTCTTTGTCACAAGCCCCTTGAAGCCAACAAATTCTTGAAGTAGTCTGAAATTGGCTCCGTGCACAATGATTCTTCAAGTATTAACTATAGTCTTATCGAGAGGTGGCAAAATTAACCCACTTTTTAGTGATTCGTCTAACTTATCTAGCTTAAAAATTGGATAATAACATGTTTGTTAACTTGACTTAACACTGGTTGAATCTGACATGACTCATCTAATCATTGGTTCAAAAGATTCAAATTAGTGTAACTCGACAAGTCGAAATGCGACTAAAACTCAAACATACAATATTGAAGTTGAAGACGGGGAATTTTGTAGATTGGGAAAATATTAAAGTAACAATTTTAAAATATATTAACTTTTTTTTTCGCAAAAAAGAGTTGTATCATGTGGGTGGGTTCGATTATAACCTATTATGTCACCAATTTTAATTCAACTATTTTGACTCTGACCAAATTTTGGCAAGTGGAGTCATGAATCTTTTATTCATTTGACCCTTCCAAGTTTGGTCTATTCAGTCTATTTGTCACCTCTAGTCTTATGTGTAATAAAGAGTCCAGGTAAAAGTTAAGCAATAGTTTTTATTTACCGGATAAAGCAACAAGGTCAACAAGATCAAATCCTTTTAACTTGAATTTTCTGAGAATGATATTAAATGTGTTGTTTGGATCAGGAGTGTTACTATTGGAGCCACTTAAACTAACATCTCTTGAGTCTCTTCTTCCAGATGGACCTCCAAATTTGGTCCGCCAGCTTGTATATAAATAAATAAATTTAAGTTTTATGCATCAATAATATAAAAAGTATTTGCGCATCAAGTTATTCGTAAAGTAATTCCATATATCCATAGCTAACATTGCTAATTGGTAATCTTATAAAAACGATAACTTACCTACTATCAAAGTTTTACAATACTGATGGTGTAATTATATAAAATTTAATTAAACCCTAAACAATAGTGGGTATAAGATAAGCTCATATACATGAATAATAAATTCTTGAAGAATTAATCGAAATAGACGCCACCCAACCACTTAAAATAAAAATAGCCGATTGAGGTATAAATATACATAATTTATGTATTATATGTGTATAATTATGTATAATTAATGTATACTTTATATATATGGCTAGAAAAAGTGAATAATATATATCACCGGCTATTTGTGTAAAGATCCCATAATTCTTCCTATTGGGCTAGCTAATTTGAACGATTTTATTTCTTCGGCTTGTGGTTGTACTTAATGAAACTGTAAAATCCCATGCAGCAAGTGCCAAGATATCAGCACAAGAAACTATTTGAGGGCACTCCTTTTCTAGTGGTGATTTAATCCCATCAATTACTTCAAAATCCACGAACTGAATTCCTGTTGATGTTTGATCTCTTTTCACTAATTAGGGTTGCACTGCTGTCCAGAAGCAATGATGCATCACATCCCTACATGATTGTATGAATAATTAGTTAGCTACCATTTTGTACTGTAATACAAGCTCTACTGCATATATAGACACTTCCTAAAGTTAGCCAGTTCAGATGAAATAGCAAAAAAAAAAAAAAAAA
>MCJB01001547.1:45206-94903 GCA_002018475.1 Nicotiana obtusifolia | reverse complement strand
AAAAAAAAAAAAAAAAAAAGATTAGCTTTATTTAGATATAATACTCACAACGTACAAATTAATTGTCTTAACTGATCTTGCACGCAATGGTACGGTCTAACAGTCAATGAAGTAGATAAAAATGATGAAAAATTAGGATTCAAATATCAACAGAAATTTTGTCTGCTTAAATCTTAATGGGTAGAATTATTCAGTGTCTTGTACTAGTGAGAGGTAGTAGGCAGAGAGCTAAGTAGATGCAACCTATGCACTAATTAATCACTATGGGTTCAATAGGATATTTGACATGAGACATAGATGTATTGTTGGGAAGCGTGTCAGGCTAATAGAAAGGAAAAAATATTTAAAAGAAAAAAGCAATAAATTGCACACGACAAGATAAGATTTACGTAGTTCGGCAATTTTCGCCTACTCCACGGCCACACAAAGAATAACTCTTTGTTAATTGAAGAGAAAGAAGAAGTTGAGGGGATGATCTGCAAATGAAAATAGAGACCCCTTTTATAGGCATTTGAATGCCCTGCCGACGTAAGTACTTACGTCATAAGAAAAGAAAAATCATCCTGGCGACGGAAGCGCTTACATCATAAGAAAAGAATTCAAAGATGAATTCTTCCGCCTATCATTTTTATTCTCTCTTTGTCTTTTCTTTCTTTTGTTCTGTCTACTTTTCTTTCTTTCACATACAACAACAGGTTCGCTCCTATCAATATCCCCCTCAAACTTATGTTACATCAAGAAAGAAATTTTAAAAAAATGATTTGCTATTCTTTGGTGGCGCCTTCACGCTATCAGTATTGAAGGCTAACTGGGCAATGCACAACCTCAATTTGTCAACGCCGACAACTTTGGTCAACATGTCTGACGGATTTTTTGATCCTGGTATCTTCTGCAGGGAAATAGTTCCTTCACTTATCAACTCTCAGATATGATGATACTCAATTGGATGTGCTTTGGTCTTGCATGAAATACTGGATTCTTGGCAAGTGAATTGCACTCTGGCTATCGCTGAAAAGCTCACAGTTGTCCTGTTCTTTACCTAGCTCTTTAAAAAAATTCTTGAGCCAAATCATCTCTTTTCAAGCTTCTGAGATTGCCATGTACTCTACTTCAGTGGTAGATAGAGAAACACTTTTCTGAAGTCTGGACATCCAGCTAATAGCAGTACCACCAAAGGTGAGCACATAGCCTTTACTTTTCGACTATCCAAATAGCCGCCTAAATTTGCATCAGCAAAACCTTGTAAGATAATATTGCTTTTTTTAAAAATAAAATGTCATACCTAAGGTGCCTTTGAGATATCGCAATATCCATTTGACACCTTCCCAATGCTCCTTTCCTGGACTGACATGTATCTACTGACAACTTCAACTGCATGGGCTCTGTCAAGTCTAGTACAAACCATAGCATACATCAAACTTCCTACTGCTGAAGCATATGGAACTTTGGACATGTACTTCCTTTCTTCATCTGTCTTAGGTGATTGGTTTTTCGACAGATTAAGATAGCTTTCGAGTGGAGTGCTTCTGGTCTTTACATCATGAAGACTGAACCTGCTTAGTACCTTCTGTATGTACTTTTCTTGAGACAATTTTAAGGTTTCTTCAGACCTGTTTCTGCTAATCCTCATTCCAAGCATTTGCTTAGCTGGTCCTAAGTCTTTTACTTCAAACTCCTTCCTTAGTTGTTGCTTAACCAAGTTGATCTCATTTATGCTAGATCCTACAGTTAGCATATCATCAACGTACAACAGTAAAATGATATAGGATTCATCAAGATTTTTAATATAACACCAATGGTCTATCTCACATCGTGTGAAACCATGGTTATGCATGAATCCATCAAATTTCTTGTACCATTATCGGGGAGCTTGTTTCAAATCATACAAACTCTTTTTCAACTTACACACATGGTTTTCTTTACCAGAAACATGAAAAACTTCAGGTTGCTTCATGTAGATGTCTTCTTCAAAGTCACCATGCAAGAAAGCAGTTTTAACATCTAGCTGCTCCAAATGCAAATTTTCTGCAGCTATGATACTTAGCACCAACCTGATAGTAGTTAATTTGACTACAGGAGAGAAGATCTCGGTGTAGTCAATTCATTCCTTCTGCTGAAAGCCTTTTATTACTAATCGTGCTTTGTATCTCTTCTTACCATCATGCTCTTTATCTACTCTGTACACCCACTTGTTCTGCAATGCCTTCTTTCCTTTTGGTTACTCTGTAAGTATCCACGTTTTATTCTTTTGAAGAGAATTCATCTCTTCTTTCATGGCTGGCTTCCACTTATCAGAGTTTATCACCTGCATCGCTTCAATAAAATGCTCTGGTTCTCCAGCATCAGTCAGAAGTAAATAGTGGAGAGAGAGAGTTAACCTATCTGGAGCATTCGTGACTCTTTTAGATCTCCTTAATGTAGGTTCAAGAGTAACTGATCCCGAATTTGATTCAAGTCCTGACTCCATATTTGGTTCTGCATATGATTCTATCTCTGGTTCTGGTTCTGGTTCTGGTTCTGATCCAGATTCGGCTTCTGGTTTTTCATCTTCAATTTCAAAATAGTTGTAATCCCTCTAGTCACTTCATTTTCTGAGATTTCTTCTAACTCAACTGTTTCAGATGTTTGTTTGCTGGTGCTGGTTGGTTCTACTTCAAGCTTATCCTTGTGCATCACATTTTCATTAAATGTGACATTCCTTTGTCTTAGAATCTTTCTATTATGATCATCCCAAAATCGATAACCAAAATTATCATCACCATAGCCAATAAAGAAATATTTCTTGACTTTAGGATCAAGCTTATCTCTATCATTGGAGTTTATATGCAAATAAGCAACACAACCAAAAATTTTCAGATGCGAGAGAGTTACCTCCTTTCCTGTCCGTACCTTCTCAGGAATTTCAAAATTCAGCGGTACAGAGGGCTCCCTGTTTATGAGGTAAGCTGCCGTGTTAAGAGCCTCGGCCCAAAAATACTTTGGCAATCCAGAATGTATTCTTATACTCCTGGCTCGTTCATTCAGGGTTCTGTTCATCCTCTCAGCAACGCCATTTTGTTCCGGTGTTCCAGGAACTGCCTTGATCATTCTGATCCTATTCTCCAAGCAGAATGCTTTGAACTCTTGACTATCATACTCTCCTCCATTGTCAAACTTCAAACATTTTAACTTTAGACATGTCTGATTTTCAACTTCAGTTTTCCATCTTTTAAAGGTAACAAAAACATCAGATTTATTTTTTAGAAAATAAACCCATACCTTTCTTGTGGAATCATCAATGAAGGTGATATATTAACGTGAGCCTCCTAGAGAAGTCACAGGAGCTGGTCCCCACAATTTGTATGCACTAGTTCCAGCTTCTCTTTCTTTCGCGTCTTTCCTTCCTTTGAGAAACTAACTCTCTTTTGTGTCCCGTAAATGTAATCTTTGCACAAACCTAATTCAACATGCTTTAGGTTCGGCAACTTTTCTTTGAATGCCAACAAATTCATTCCCTTCTCACTCATATGTCCGAGCCTCCGGTGCCACAATATTGTATCACGACCATGATCAACTGTTGCTATAATATCTCTTTGTATTACAGTTGCATACAGCGTTCCCTTCTTGAAGCCTCGTGCCACAATCAAATTTCCTTTGGTTATCTTCTACGATCCGTTAGCGAATGTTGTTGCATATCCTTCACTGTCAATCTGACCCATAGATATTAGATTTTTCTTGTGGCCAGAAACATGTCGGATATTTTGCAATTTCCATAGCGTGCCTTGTGAAGTCTTTATATGAACTTCACCTTTCCCGACAATGTCGAGAGGTTCATCGTCTACTAGATAAACTTTTCCGAATTCTCCAGCAATATAATTATGCAATAATTCTTTGCATGATATAGAGTGAAAGGATGCACCTGAGTCAGAATTCAAGATTCAGCTGGACTGTCTGCACAATAATTTAGTGCATTACCGACTTGTTCAGCAATTACATTTGCTGAATTTTCTTCCTTCTTCTTCTTTGGTTCTCTACATTAACTACTGCAGTGACCCTTCTTATCGCAATTTCAACAAGTAATATCCTTGCGATTTTTGGATTGCCTTCTTTTTCTTGACTTTAATCTGCCACGATCATGACTTTATCCTCTTTGGTTGCTTCTCCCCCTGCTTCCGGTATTAAAAGCAGATCCTGGGGAATCACTTGATTTCTCTTCGGCGAATATCTTGCTTAGAACCAAGTCTCTAATATCATTCAGTTTGAGTTTGATATTTCCCGATGAACTGCTAACTGCAGTTACCGTTGCAGACCAACTCTCCAGTAGAGATGATAGTAGAATCAATGCCCTGACTTCGTCATCAAATGTTATATTAACAGAACTCAACTGAGTTAATATTATATTAAACTCATTGATATGTTCCGTGACAGACCCACCTTCTGTCATCTTTAAGTTGAACAATCAACGCATCAAATAGACTTTATTTGAAGCAGATGGCTTCTTGTATATATTTGTCAACGCCTTCATCAGGCCTGCAGTAGTCTTCTCATTAATGATGTTAAACACCATATTTCGTGTTAGCATCAAACGAATCACACCAAGAGCTTGGCGATCTAATAAATCCCAATTCGCTTTGGCCATATTCTCTCGTTTTACCTTGGTCAGAGGTAACTGTAATTTTTTTTTGGTACAAATAATCCTCTATTTGCATTTTCTTGAATCCAAAATCTTTGCCATTGAACATGTCAATCTTAATCTTCCCTTCTTCCGATGCCATTTTTCACAAAACATATTTATGTGAATAGTGCCTGCGAATAGTAATGATGATCAATAGTGTCGCATTATTCTTGTGAATAGTACCTGCACCAATACCGTACTTTTCTACCAGAATTACACTGTTTGTGCTCCGATACCGATTGTTGGAAAGCGTGTAAGGCTAATAGAAAGGAAAATAATGTTTAAAAGGAGAAAAGCAATAAATTGTACAAGACAAGATTTATGTGGTTCGGTAATTTTTTTCCTGTTCCACGGTCACACAAAAAATATCTGTTTATTAATTGAAGAGAAAGAAGAAGTTGAGGGGATGATCTGCAAATGAAAATGCAGACCCTTTTTATAGGCATTTGAATGCCTTGCCGATGTAAGTACTTACGTCATAAGAAAAGAAAATTTAACCTGCCGACGTAAGCGCTTACACCATAAGAAAAGAATTCAAAGATGAATTCTTCCGCTTATCATTTTTCTTCTCTTTTTGACTTTTCTTTCTTTTGTTTTGTCTATTTTTCTTCTTTAACATACAACAACAGGTTTGCTCCTATCATGTATATGTTAAAACTCGCTAAAATTTCAAAGAATATTAAATCAAAACCTATAATTTCAAAAGAACTTTAAAGATTGAATCCTTCACGTTTAAATTTAAAATCGCTTATGGCACCAAGTGCCTGATTGAACAATTGAAGTTCGTGCTAGTTTACTTGGATATCACCCTTATTTATTTTTTTATTTTTTGAAAAGAACCATTGTTAAATGCTTAGGGGTATTTTACCTTGACGAAGCAATCGTGGAAATGGAGCCTAAGCAACGACGCAGCCATTCGGGCTTCTTTGGCTACGGCTTTAGCAACAATAGACTTGACTATTTCTTTCGCTTGTGGGCATAGACCAATCGTAACATTGTGGGTATGTAACCATAATAATTGACTTTGCTAGAGAAACATATTGGTGCAAAAGAAAGAAGAGATATGACCATAAAGAAGCTCACAGTTTTGGCCATTTCTTGCCAAAATTTTAGTTAATTGATATCTAGCCGCAAATGAAGCTGGTGAAAATCATGGGAAATCAGGATTCAAATATTAATAAAAACATTAACTGATATTTTCTTGTTTGAGAGTTATCTATGTCTATACTAGTGAGAGATAGTAGGCAGAGAGGTAGATGCAACCTACGCACTAATCACTATGGGTTCAATAGTATTTTTGACACGATATAGATGTATATGCTAAAAATCAGCAAAACTTCAACGAATATTAATCATAACCTATAATTTTAAAAATATAGCAAGTTCAATGCTAAGAATTTTAAAGATTAAACCTTTCAAGTTTAAACTTAGAACTGCTTATGACAGCAAATGCCTGATTGAATAGTTGAGATGCGCGCAAGAACACTTGGACATTACCTTGACAAAGCAGTCGTGGAAATGGAGCCTCAGCAAAGAGGCAGCCATTCGGACTTCTCTGGCTACGGCCTTAGCAACAACAGATATGACAATTTCTTTAGCTTGTGGGCATGACCAATCGTAAAACTGTGGATACAGATAACCATAATAATTGCTCTTGCTACATAAAAATATTGGTGCAAAAGCAAGAAGAGATATGACCATAAAAAAGCTCACTGATTTAGCCATTTCTTGCCAAAATTTTAGTTCTAAAGACTAGTTATATAGAAGAAATTTTAATATGTAAGAAGAATGGGTTGTTTTGATGAAATATTTGAGATGGTGTTCATGAGTATATATAGTGTTCAATGCAACTAGATGGAGTTGGTAGCTTTTTAGTTAGGATTATAAATATCCATTGTATCATGATACCTAGGAATTTTTTAATATAAGTTGATTTGGTCAACCATACTCTATTGCTTTAGGTTGAAGGGATGAAGCGACGACAAACATCTAGAAAATTAAATAAAAAGTATTGTATATGTAAAGTGGGGGCAGCTTGCTAACTAGCCAAAACCAATGCTGATTTATTTAATAGTGCGGAATATTGCTCATTCAAAGTGAGATTTCGCTTGCAATTTACGATTACGAGAAACAAATATAATTAGTTCAACCGATCGCCCTATAACGCTATTAGACATATTAAAGTTAGACCTTAGCATATATATAATTCTACTGTGGTTAATGGAGAGGCCTTGCCTCATTTTTCAACACATTAAATAGTCTGAGAATTCTCTTCCCTCTTTTTTATATTATTGCATTATTTTTCAAACGAAAACATGTGTCAAGTGTGATTTACTGTGTTTGTTGAATTCGCTGAAACTCTGTAATTTTTATTGTCAGTATTATAGAATAGTTATTCCAATATATCCGTGAAGGAATTAATCTAAAAACCTACGGCAGTAGTGAGAGAATTAAATTCCTTAAGGACACACAAGCAACTTGTGGGCTTAGAATTATTTTATCTTTTTATTTATTGAACTAAAATTTCTTCGCTTTTCCAATTTTCTGATTTTGAATACAATTTACTAACAATCTTAAATAATTTATTGCTATTATTTTCACAAGAAAGGTATTAAGAAATTCTTCCTTTAATCCATTGACACGCTGGATAGTAACATGGCAATTAGTTGTATTTCTTTCTACCAAATAATGTGAGATTTGAACCAAATAAAGGATGTTGTGACTTCTATGGTGTTTGACCAGTGAAAATGTAATCAAACTATGCAAGTTTATTGTTAAAAACTATTGTTAAAAATCGCTACAAGTAGCAATACCTAATGCGGTGCTATGTGAAGTAAAAACACATGGCTACACCAAGGAGAATTATAAAGCACAGTGGTTGCCATTATTTCGGTTCATGAGACCAGTATTTTAAAAGGCGGGACATTTTATTTTACTTAATACGGGGACACGAAATAAAGAGCCTCATGAATCTTTAACTTTTCAAATTATAAATTAATAAATATAATAATAACATAAAAATATATGTAAAAAAATACATTTAAAACTTAAGAAAATTAAAGGATTAAAGAAACCCATAAAAATAAAGTATTTATTATGTTTTTACAAGTATAAACAACGTAATAACGTTAAAGTTATTATGAGATACAAATCAATTTAACGTCTTAACTTTTAAACTATTAAAAGTCCACAATTTCTTACAAAATATTATCAAGCTACACATTTACCTTTCCAAAAATAAATAATTAACTTTATCAGCACTATAATTTAAATATTACTCCTTTATGAATAATAATATAAAAATTACTTTTCAAATAATAAAATAATAAAAGGATGATAAATTAGAGAGACATAGAACAAAGATATGAAGATCAGTAGCAAGATATACATTTCGGATATCTAAAGCAGAAATGTTTATATGATATTCACCATCACATATTCTTAATTAGTACATATGCAAAATTATGACTCGTTATTTGAGTTACTCTCAATCATTCATAATTCTATAGATGGATCGAACATTTATTGTTCATTTATTACAGAACTTTGAGGGTCAGTGATGCTAATTAGGGAGTTTGACACATAACTTGTGTAGGATCTATGGGGTGAGTACTGGGCATTAAACGACAGGTGTACTTAGGGCGAATAGTTGCGCGTTTGAAGCGTAAGTCTTTCATGATTAAGCCCCGCACATAAGCCTCAGGGTAATGCCTTTTAAAACACTGCAAAGACGATGCCAAGTGCGAGCACACGCCCACTTTAAACAAATTAAATTTTATGTCTCAAGGACATGTTCGCTCTAATCCGTACAGGACATACGTCGATTGAGGCTAATGTGAAAACTATTGGCCATTTACAATAAGTTTAATTTCATAGTGTTCATACTGGAGTTTTCAAGTTTGTCGAGAGCAAGTAATAGGCCACTGCTATAAAAGACCAGGCAGAATGAATCTGATCCATAATTCCAAAATTGGAGAAAGGCTGCGGCTTTCGCTTTGACCTTGATAATGCAAAAGTGATCAAATCAAAGCAATTGATAAGATGAAAGTTGAATTTTCGTGATTTTCTACCCCAGCTCTAGAGACTAAAATCTTTGTGATTCTCTATTTCTGTTTCGAGGTTAAAATCTATGTAATTTTCTACTCATTCATTGAAATTAAATTCTCTAGGACTTTCTACTCATTTGTCAGAGATTAAAGTCTAAGTGACTTTCTACACATTTTGGAGATTAAAATCTTAATTTTCTACTCCTACTTACTCGATTTGGAGATTAAAAACTTTATCGTTTATTAGATCTGATTGTGTCTATTACTTGGTTTAAAGATTAAAAAAAATTCTATTAATTAATTCTCGTCGTGTTAGATTAGTTTGAAGATTAAAAAAAAAAAACTTTACCATTTATCAATTCTGGCTATATCACGACACAAACAATAGTTCTTGTGATAGGCTCTACAAAGTAACAAGGATGGAGAATATGAATCTCCTTTTCAAAATATATGTTTATAAATCAGAAAATTCCGACATTCATATACGGTGATAGAATTAGATAATGATGAATTCTTTGAAAAAAATTTATCTGTATAAAAATAAATGTAAGTCGTCTGGTGAAAAATCTAATTGACCTCGGGATAAAGCAAAGGTTCTTACACCTAATGAGGGGAATCCCAGATGTAGTAAACGTCAAAGGACAACTACTTCCTTTAGATCAGATTTTCTGACATTCTTGTTATGAGCTTCAAACTTTTAAAGAAGTTATGTATTCCTTAGAAAGTAACGCTCAATAGTGAGATATAATTCATATTAAATAACCATACTTGAAACTTAGTCAATCTTCCTCCAGGGAACAAACCGTTGGTTCCAAATGGATTTTCAAGAGAAAAATAAAAGATGATGGCACTATAGACAAGTATAAGGTAAGAATTGTTGTCAAAAGGTATAGGCAACAAGAAGTCCTTGACTATTTTGATACATACTTGCCGGTTACGAGAATTATGTACATATGGATGTTAGTAGCATTGGCTACGATGTATGGTCTTGAAATCCATCAAATGAATTTGAAGATAGCCTTCTTAAATAGAGATTTGGAGAAAGAAATCTTATGTGAAACAATCCGAAGGGTTTGTGGTTACAAAAAAAAAAAAAAAAAAAAAAGGTATGTAAACTTGTTAAGTCACTTCGGACAAAACAACCACCTAAACAATGACATGTGAAATTTGACTAAATAATGTTGTCAAATGGTGTCAAAATTGAACAATATAAACAATTATATTTAGAATACTCGAAATCATATAGTCATTGTTTAGTTATATGTGAATGATATGCTGATAATGAATAATAGAAAAGGTACATAAGATATTTAAAATGTGGAGGCGTTTAGCTTATACATGATAAAAGCTAATGTTAGACGTAATATCTATATCATTTAGAAGAACTAGATGATATGTTTTTTTATAACTCTGCCAATCCTTAGTGGATATTGATATGGTAATCATTGAATTCATTACTTGTTCAGTCGTAGTGATGACTAGTTGATGAAACTACCAATTTGAAAGTTATTTTACGTGCCTTTCCAGAAAGATTATATTCTTTCTTGAACATTTATAATGTTTGGTTCTTTTATGAAAGAGCGTCACTTGGAAGGTTGTGACTTTTCATGAAAAGATATGTCTGTACATTTTGTATAGATATGACCGTTCATGAATATATGTATTAATATGTTGGTCTATAATATGGTAAACAAACCAATGAAAATGACAAAAATCTATAGCAAGTTGGATTTGCTCATGAATGAAGGTGCTATAATTTTCATATCATATAGACTTGTATTCAATTATGGAATAAGAATAAATAGCATACAAATGCTTAGAAAAAGACAGAGTGATTGGAAATGTGTTAAATATTAAAAGGTTGTGGCCATAATTAATGCCAACTATTTCATCTGTTGCTATAATGTAGTATTGCAATATTAAGTATAGACAATAATCTGATATGCAATAGAAAGTCGAGATGTATTAGTCTACAACATAAGAAAGTTTGCATTGGACTGTCATGTCAATGAAACAAGTCTTGAGATATCTGAAATATACTCAAGATTATGCTTTGCATAATGAAGGGGTATAGTGATGCAAATTAGATCACCGATTTAAGTGTTTCTAAATCCACCAATGAATATGTTTTCACGGTCGAAGGAGGAGCGGTGTCTTGAAAATCATCCAAAAAAAACGTGCATTGCCCGCTCTATTATGAAGGATGAGTTTATTCCTTAGACAAGGCCCGCGAAGAAGTACAATGGCTCCAGAATTTATTGAAGATATTCTATTTTGGCTCAAATCATTGGCACCTATATGCACATAGTCAAGTGGCAATAGGAAGGGATGCGAGCACTATATGTAACAGAAATCTCGTCGTATACAACAAAGACAAAAAATTGTTAGACAACTACTCTCTAGAGAAATTATTATAATTGACTATGTGAAGCCAAGTGATGATATGCCAGATCTACTTACAAAATGCTTAACTAGAGAGGTAGTTGAAAGATCATAGAGGGGAATGAGACTATGGCCGAGGACAAGTTATTGTGGCGGTAACTCTACCTAGAAAACTGGAGATCCCAAGATCTAGGTTCAAGGATATCACACTAAGTCATTAATAATTCTTCAACATTGTCAAATAAAATTTTTGGTCCATTCTCATGATGAGATAATGTTCAGTACCAAGTGTGAAGCATTAAGGTTTTCTTATGGTTTCTAAGTTTGATACGAGCTACATCAATTAGTGTATCTGCGGGATTACACGTTTAGGAATCACCTATGTAAGTATGAAGTGTAAGCCTCTTCAAAGAGAATTCTGTAATGCCAGTTCTCCATGCACTTATGAACTAGGCGGTGTTCATGGCTGAAACGAACACAACAATGAGAACCAAAGACAGTTAAGGGTTAATTGTGTGATGTATAGTTATCTAGGTATTCACCAAAGCTCGACGATTCAAAAAAATTAAATCTACCGATTGACCGAGTATATCCAACATATATTTACTATGGAAAGTTCAAAAGGAAACTTACTTATCCAGATGCAATTAATCCTTAGTTGCGAATCACACAACTTTTTTCATGCATGTTTTTATAACTATTCCCGATTTATGTGGGAGATTGTTAGAATTATGGTTTATATAAATTTTTGGTTCAATATTACCCTTTAGTTAGGAAAAACTATCATTTTTTTCTTGATCTCTAATAAAGCTCAACTCTTAGGGTGATCTTAAACCATAATCAAAAGCCAAAGAGTAAATCTAGAATTATTTTTCCTTGAAGAATTTGAGCATATAAAGTCCATCCATTTCACGTTTTAACTGGGTTAAAGGTAAGAAAAAATACAGTGGATTTGCTAAAAGAATAAATATAATGGGATAAAAAAAAAAATGTAACAGGGACAAAACTGAGTAATTTCGGATAGTACTGGAATAATTTTGGTCCTTTCTCTTTTCTAATTTTTAAAAATATTTCAATGAGCTTCAAGCTTACGAGGTTAATTTCTTATCTAACAAAGAAGAAAAGAGAAAAAAAGACAAAAGAAGAAGCCAAATTGCTTTACCAAAATATAATCCTATAATTTGGTATGTAGCTGTTCTTATGCGTTAGCAAAGCAGAGAAAGGTGGTCGATAATGGATAACCAGAAAGGGAATATTAGGTGAATTTGATTGGTTGTTGTCTCCGCTTCCCCTCAACCAAATGCAATATAAGTACGGTTGACCAAATCAACTTATATTCTCATACTTTTTAAATACTTTAATTAAAATATTCCTAGGTATCATGATATAACAGCCAATTCATGCATATTATCAAGAATCATTTGATTAAGAATTAAATCCCATTTCTTTTTATTCTTCTTCCTATATTTTTGTACGTTTAGAAGTGGACCTAGTAACATTGATCAACTCTCTGGAGGTTAAAGAATTGCTAAGTTATCTCTTAGGATCGTTTGGTTAGGAAACAAGTTATTCCCAGGATTAATTATTTCGAGAATGTTATTCCATCCACCTATATGGATAAAAAAAATATTACAATCCCGGGATAATAAATCTGGAGATTAATTATACGCGATTTTATCCCAATCAAACTTGAGATAAATTCATCTTAAATTTAATTTCGGAATTAATTATCCCTTATTCATCGTACTAAACGAGCCCTTATTAAGATAAGAAGTTATAATATATCAACCATTTGGGATGTATTAAAAATTTTATATGCACTGAATTTCAAAAGAACTTTTACACTTCAAATCATCTAAAAAATAACTACAAGTAACTGTCCATCTTAAGTGGAACTAATTATCCAAATAATAATATAGACAACTTGCAATAATCTAATTTTTATTAACAGCATAAAAATTGATTACGGTATCAGAGTACATAAGTTAAATCTTTTGAAAAATGAATTAATATTTGAAAATTAAATAGCTGAATAAAGATCGAATTAAACATCATTACTTGTAAAGCACAAGTTCTACTTCACTAGGCCAAAAAAGGTGAAAATATTAATATTTATTATAATCCTAACTAAAAAGCTACCAGCTCCATCTAGTTGCATTGAACACTATATATACTCATGAACACCATCTCAAATATTTCATCAAAACAAACCCATTCTTCTTACATATTAAAATTTCTTCTATATAACAAGTCTTTAGAACTAAAATTTTTGGCAAGAAATGGCTAAATCAGTAAGCTTTTTTATGGTCATATCTCTTCTTGCTTTTGCACCAATATGTTTCTGTAGCAAGGCCAATTATTATGGTTACCTATACCCACAATTTTACGATTGGTCATGCCCACAAGCTAAAGAAATTGTCAAGTCTGTTGTTGCTAGAGCCGTAGCCAGAGAAGCCCGAATGGCTGCCTCTTTGCTAAGGCTTCATTTCCACGATTGTTTTGTTAAGGTAAATCATATCTCTAAAACTAAAGATTAATGACTCTTAGTTAAGTGATGGTAAGGTTATTGTACGTATGTGAATCCATGAAGCTAACATTTGAACCGGGCTTTAAGATTTAAGCTACATTGTCCGCACTCTCCAAAATGTTATTGTACTTGTGTCGGATCCTCCAAAACTACACTATTTTTGGAGGATCGGGTGATATTTTCATAGAGCCCGAGCAACATAGGATTTAAATAGGATTGATTCATGTAGAATATTATTAAGTAACAAGCATCTAAGAATGCTTTTTTTAAATAACAGTGATGTCCATGTCAGCTTGCGTGCACCTCCTCTATTTAACTGGTAAACTTGATGAATTCAATTTTTAAAGTTCTTAATTAATTAGATTGAACTTGCTATACTACTATAATACTTTTGAAATAATTATTTTAGAATGTAATATTTATCGATAGTTTAAAAATCACCAAAACTTAGACGGACGAGAAGATATCAATTATTATATTTTTTCTGTAGTATTTAGATCCCGATTAATGATGGTTTTCGCCAAACCCTTTAACCGCTAGGCCATAACCTTTAGGGGCGAGTATATAGCTAAGACAATAATATGTAAGTTGGCGGTGTATCTAAAATAAAGCTAATTTATTTTGCTATTTCAGTAGAACTGCCTAGTGAACTTTAGGAAGTGTGTATATACATAGAACAGAGATATATGTACTATATATAGTAAAAATGATGGCTTAACTATTATTTCATTACTATGATCATGTAGGGTTGTGATGCATCACTGCTTCTGGACAGCAGTGGAACCATAATAAGTGAAAAGATATCAAACACCAATAGGAATTCAGCTCGTGGATTTGAAGTAATTGATGAGATTAAATCAGCACTTGAAAAGGAGTGCCCTCAAATTGTTTCTTGTGCTGATATCTTGGCACTTGCTGCAAGGGATTCTACAGTTTTAGTAAGTATAACCACAGTTTTAATTAAATCATATATTGCAAAAAAATATTTATACTGTCCGTATAGTTAAAACTTGGATGGTAGGTCAGCTTTCATTTTTATAAGATTATCATTTAGTAATATTGTCATGGAGATCTATCGATAATTACCTTACAAATTACTTTATGCATAAATAATTTTTTTTTATATTATCAATGCATAAAATTTAAATTTATTTATTTATTTATTTATTTATTTATTTATACAGGCTGGTGGACCAAATTGGGAGGTTCCATTAGGAAGAAGAGACTCAAGGGATGCTAGTTTAAGTGGCTCCAACAATAACATTCCTGCTCCAAACAACACTTTTAATACCATTCTCACAAAGTTCAAGTTAAAAGGACTTGACCTTGTTGACCTTGTCGCTTTATCTGGTAAAAATTGTTGCTTAACTTTTACCTAAACTCTTTATTACACATAGAGATGACAAATGAGCGGATTGAATCAAATTTGGACTAGTCAAAACGGTTCAAATTAATAAAAGGTCATGATGGATTATAACACAATATGCCCAACTCCCCCTACCTTCCACCCTCCCCCTTTTTTTTTATGCTTTTTGAAAAAAATTAAGTGAAAATTAATATATATTTAAATAATTAGCTTAATTCCCGGTTTTTCTAATTTTTATTGTGTACGTTTCAGTTTGAGTTGCATTTTGACCGGTTCGAGTTACGCTATTTTGATTTGTTTGACCTAATTGTTTGATGGGTCATTATGTCCGGTCAACTCAGCATAACCTAATCTATTTTTAAACTTAGACATGCATGTTACTGAAAATTGATTGAATTAGCCACCTCTAAGTACCACAGGAAGTTAATACTAGAAGAAACTTTTCTACAGGGAGCCACACAATTGGAAATGCAAGATGTACCAGCTTTAGGCAAAGGCTCTACAATCAATCAGGCAACAACTTACCAGACTATACATTGGATCAATCATATGCTGCTCAATTGCGGACTAGGTGCCCAAAATCTGGTGGAGACCAAAATTTATTTGTAATGGACTTTGTCTCCCCTACAAAATTTGATAACAACTACTTCAAGAATTTGTTGGCTTCAAAGGGCTTGTTTAATTCAGACCAAGTTCTCGTGACAAAGAGTCAGGCAACATTAGCCTTGGTGAAATTATATGCAGAAAATAATGAGATTTTCTTCGACCAGTTCGCGAAGTCTATGATTAAAATGGGAAATATTTCACCTTTAACTGGATACAGGGGCGAAATTCGGAAGAATTGCAGGATGATGAACTCTTAAATGTCACAACATTCAACATCAGACTTGGTGTATTATGCTTTTCTTTTAACATTATTTCCAGATGTTCCTTTCTGTTTAACTTGGATTGTCCTTTTCATAGTGTGCTAAATGTTAATGAATGGTTTCCTATATAGACACTTGTTTGAAACACTTACTGTCTTTGCAATTAGTGAATAACATCAATTTTATCATTTATCAGCCATCATATTTCATCTTAATTATTGGATAAAAGTGAATCAAGACATGGAAAAGAGGCTGCAGAAGATCATATTTAATATAGTTAGATGGACATAATAACTAGATAAGGTCAATAACAAAAAAATAAGGGAATAACTGACGCAAACTTATTCCTCAGTAAGATAAACAACCAGAAACAATACATTATTCTGAGTGCTAACTTATTGCTGTTACCAGAAGGATTCTTGGTGAGGTAAAATTGAGACTGCAGAATATGACTTATATGGTACATAAGTCAGTTAGGTTCACTTACAACTAATGGACAGGAAAGACCAATTTTGCACACATGTACATGTGCTGGCATTGATCCTGGATATTCAGAAAATGTTCTTCTATAGCATTTGATATCAAATATGCAATCGGTTATAATGTTGCCGTGAGTGTCTAATTACACTTGTTACACCTTATCATCATGGAACCACCACCTGGTTTCCTTTGGTGATCTGCCATTTCTACAGTTCTTTACATACCGATCATTATCGTCAGGGAGTTGCTGCACGAGTAATTGGAATGTTAAACTAGCAAGAGAAGCTCAAAGAAAGAATTCTGTGGATTACACGTGTTTCAGTCTTTCAGAGAACAAAATATAAACAGGTTCTGAATACTTGGTAAGGATAAAAGACTATTAAAAGAAGCTCAATTTGATTTAACAGACGCAACAAAAGGTACCTTCGCAGTTGAACTTGACAGCATGGAGAGAAGGCTAATGCATATAGAACTAACAGTCATGGCAGGCGACCACGAGTCATACAAAATATCTGCAAAATAGAAAGTAGTTATCAACTGGTGCTTTTACAGACACAACTGTAACTTAGTCCCAAACAAGGGGCGGTAGAATCCTCACTTGACCATGATTCTCTATATACATTCATCTCAGCCTTTTAGGCCAACATTATGCAGAATAAAAATAAAAATAAAAAGTACTAGAAGTTCCTACTACTAGTATAAGAATCTCTGATATGGCTAAAAGACTCCTAGAAAACATAGGACATAAAGTAAACAAACTAATGTGACTAAAATATATTCCCAACTAACTGATATCGCCTATGTAGATCTTTTTATTTCATTGTCCCTATCTTTCAGTAGATGATGCTTTTTGCAAAGGAAATACCTAGTCAACTGACCACGGCCTTTCTACTTTTACTTCCAGAAATTAAAGAAAACAAGACTGCTATATAAAGGTATGAAACAAGATAACTCGAAACTAAGTAAGATGTCATTCCTCTTCTATGCCTTATGAATCCAGAGGTCACGTATTGATAAAGTAGTCTGCTGACAACACCTGTGATGAGCCCAATGTATCTCTCGCATCATCCAAAAATGAGGAAGCAAGTAAGAACTGGATCAAACATGACCGAGAAGACAATTAAATAACTCAATAATACATTTCATTGCACCCCAACACCAACCCTGACTCTATCCCGTCAATGCTCATAAAGCCTTCCAGATCTCGAATTCAATTTCTTAAATACTAATTTCATCCGCAGAACACCAGTAATCTTGAACTAATTGATTCATTTCAGTAAGCTCTCATAATAAATTCTGAAACCTAATTTGGTGCCATGTGATAATAAAAAATGCTGGAATTGGCTCACAAACCACTTAAAACAAAGTCCATCTGTAAAAGAAATATTTGGGACTGCGCTGAACCTAAGTTGTAGGATTAATATTAAATCTAATTTGCTACTTAGCATTATTAGAAATGAAAATTAGTGGAATAAGGTCTTTAAGAGATATTCTAGGAACGTAGTTAATAAAATAATATGTTTTAGGGAAGTTATTTGGGAGGCTGCATAATGCTAACATAACGAAATTCAGATATGGGAAGAATGAGTGAAGTAAATTTAGTTGTTTTCATCGGGATTCTGTTCCAGCCAAATGAGAAGTTAAAAGAGGACCAACTTTTGCCAGTCCTAACTGGAATATGTTTGTGACGGTTGGATAGAAAAAATTATCCTGGTCTTTTCAAATTTACAGAAACCGTTTGTCACAAATGACACTAGTCAGCTCCCAAATAGATTAAGAAGGCTATCAGTACTTCATATGACTCTTCCAAGATACAATGATACAAGAAACTAAAAGTAGATACATACCCCTACACAGTGTCCTTGTATTATAGTCTGAAGGAAACAGTTACAAAACTTAACAACTCATTTCTCTACATCAATCTGTAAATCCTATGCCATGCTTGATGCCAACAATTATCTCTAAGTTTCACACACTTATTCAATTGACTTTTAACAATTGAAAGATGTATCTTACGGAAACTTATCATGTTGCTATATCACCAAATATCTTATGCCTAATGTTAACTACAATAGCACCTTCGAAATTTGCACGAATGAATAGACTTACAAACCACAGCAAAAATGTTCCTTTCACAGGCCAAGCAATAAGCTGGTCACTCATCTTGGAATGCAATTTAACCCAAGAGAAAACAAGGAAGGTGGGGGACAAACTAGCAGTCACATGGTAAATAAGAATTAACTAAAGTATTCTTTTAAACATCATTCCCGCCAATTATTTCTGGTCTAATTGGTAGGCGTTTGGTTTTAATCTTAAAGGGTATACATCACAGTGACAACAACTTGAATAGCTGTCTTAGTATGAATATTTTTGTCTTTTTTAAATATACAGAACTAAAACATTATACAAGGATACAGACCTAGCTTTAAGTTAATACTTGAATAGCTATCTTAGTATGAATATTGTTGTCTTTTTTAAATATACAGTAGTTAAACATCATACAAGGATACAGACCTAGCTTTAAGTTAATACAGACCGCCCCAAGTTTATTGATCAAAGAATAAATTATAGCTGTCTTTCTCTCAACATGGTTATAGGGAAAAAAGGGCTGCATCAGATAAGGATCACAGCTAACTTTAGATGCTAATCAGAAGATAAAAAAAGAAAAAGAAAATCAAGCTTATTCATGAACTTATAAGTGAACTTTGTCCTGTTGGTGGGGGCATGACTATAACATTGTTCAAAGGATAAAGCTCCTGGAGAACAACTTCCATGAGACAGGGACATAGGGCGATTAAAGGCAAAATCAAAGATTTCAACTAAATTATGCCTCCTAAAGGAATAAGCACCAAGTGTATGGTGTAGCGATTAATGATACTAGGTGATTTCTTCTCATATGTCTAAACCTTGGTGGTAAAGTCACTTGGTACCTATGTTGGTGGAAGACAGCAGGTATCTGATGAAATATTCAAGGCGTACACAAGTTGGGTCAGACACCACCATTATCCCCAAAAAAGGTGGAAAGTGATAAGGTACATTTATTAAATTGAAGAGAACCTTATTTTGGAATATGAGAGGGATAGCTGCTATTAAGAGTTGGTGTTTTGTATTCGCCTTCTTAAGACAGATAACTATAGAAAGTTAAAGAGGTTAATAAGGCAAAGGCGTAGAGCAAAAACCAATATTATGCCTGAAAAGAAACTATATGACTTCTCTGCAATTCTTAGTTGCTTATTCTACTTGGACTAAGAGTCCTCTCAATAAGTAAATAGGTCCATGTTTTTATTATCCGTCAAACATCATTAACTATTACTCTATAGCTGGAAATGAATCAACAAATTACTGGGACATAAATGGGGAAGCGAACTCAATAACAAAAGCACCCAACCTAAGTAAAAATGCTGATTGACATTGCGCAACAATCTACCACTCATACCAATTATCCGCCAAGTTATTTTAGAGCATTGAGAAACCTATAATTCCTGGTGTCTATTCTTTAAGTTTCAACAGTCATATCAAGAATCATTCACTATATGATTGAGGATTTTCATTAGAAGCTTCATCTCATGCATTCCAAATTAAGCCCTTAGGCTCGACCAGTGACCAAATCAATAAATTTCTCGGTGATAAGAAATAGAGGAGACTTGAGCCGAGTGAATAAATACCTAAACAAATGTGCCCGTTGCTATAGATATGAGGGTGCATGGGAGCTGGAGGCACAAATATCACCTGCATCAATGTAGTCGGCCATAATTAGTAGGATAGGAGTTCCAATCAAGCACAGTAACAAGAAACAAGATCTTTCATCCCCTATGAGAATATCACTGAACTGTGTCGACCATTAAATATGCACCTGGGGAGCTTCCATAGGATAATGTTCAGGGAAATCAACTTGAAGCTGATAAGTTTCATTAGCATACAGCGTTCCAGGAGCACCATTCACATCGATCACCCACCTTCTCACAAAGAACCGACATCAATCAAAAGTTATTGCAACCAAACGCCCTCATCTTCTAACAATAAATTAAGAGCGAAACTTGGTATCTTTGGTATGATATAAAATTTTGTCCTTGATGAAATTAATGTTCCATTGTTTTGTTAACCTGAATTGCAGAAAATGTTACTGTTGAAGGAACTCTTTTTTTATTTGGTGATTCTCCACCAAAAAGGGAAAATAAATTTCGTCTCTTATGGGTGAAATCATCTACTTTTAACAAATATCTCAACTGTTAATTCGACCAGCAAAAATACATTGTTATAAATCTTTCATACTCAAAAATATCACCAAAACACAATGGGGTCTTTTTGTCTAGAAACTAGTTATGCAGGAATTATAATATATGGACTAGTAATACAGGAATTGTAATGCAGTATTTATTTTTTATCGGGCATTTGGTTCTTAATACTTAAAAAGGGATATATAGGGTGTTGATAATGGGTTAAAGGAAACGAAATAGGGCAATTTTATGTTTGAGTTTTTAATCCGGTGCACTTTTATCTCTTGCTATATTAGGCAGTGGTGGAGCCACCTTAGTCTAAGGGGTGTCAATCGACCCACTTGCAGGAATTCACTGTGTTTGTTGTTATTGTTGTATATACTATCAGCGGCAGATGTAGCCTTATGCAACGGGTCCATCTGAACCATATATATGTATACATATATAACAAATATTAGATCAGAACCCATAATTTTCAGTATAATAGCTTCAATTTTGAGAATCTAAAATGTTGAACCCGCTAAATTTAAATTCGGGATCCACCTTAATACTATACATTGAATCCCCTTAGCTTCTTCTTTACTTCTTTATATTTTGATACCACTTAGTGAAATTCCTCGCTCCGCCACTAATATTAGGTATAAACTAATACATGAAGTGGTGTATTAAATTATAACAGGATTTCAAAAAATACAAGCCAAACACTGGAAAAAGCAATCCCAAATTTTACACCCTATCCTCCACCTTTACAAATACCATATGTCAGCTACCTTTATACACAACCAGACACTGACAAAATCTGTGAATTCCAAAGTAAACCATTTCTCAAAATACAAATATTTTCACATATTAAAAAACAATAATGAATTAATTTTATCTAAAATTCATCCAGTTCCATGGAAAAAAGAAATTTCAGGACAGAGATTAGAAAATAGTAATAATAAACAGGAAAAAGGAAAGACCTTTGAAGATTATCGGAGGGTTTAAGGTTGAAACCAGCAGGGGCATTAACTTGCCACTCCACTAACTCTTTTTGGAGTCGATTGCATGCTATCTTGCTTAATGGCTGATAATTGAATTAGTTAGTATAAATATCAAAATTACATGAAATAGAGAGAAATTATGAAAGAGAAGAAGAACCTTGGGAGAGGAGTGGGAGGCGCTGGTCATGGCTCGCCGCGTTATGTCCATGAAACGAAAGAGAGGAATATGAATAGCTTGATTTTCAAGGTTCAAGAGTTGCTTTTGTAGTGTATTGTGTGTTCCAATTTGAATGTATTTCAAATTTTAAATATATTATAATATTTATTTAGTTGTAAAGCATTTGAATTTTATAACCGTTAATATTATCATATGTAAATTAATATTTTGTTCTTTTTTTAAACGAAAAAAGAAAAACGTGTTATATAAACAAAAATAGATGGAGTAATTATTATAATTATATGAATTTACTCCTTTTTATTACAAAATTGGAGGAAAAGAAAACTCTTCATTTGTCACATTTTATGTAAGAGTAAGTATAAACATGTTTGATTGAGCATTGAGTTTTAAGAAGAAAAAAAAAAGTTTTGAAATTTATAGTTATAAATAAATTATGCTAATGTTTATATACCTATAAAATCATGTCGTAAAAGTAAAATAAAAAATTTAAAGATAAATTATTTTTAAATATAAAGAGGCTGTGATCTTAATAAATAGACTAAAATAATAATGTCATATCAATTAAACCTTCTGTTTCATTGCAAATGCGCACTTTTTTTTCAAACTTTTGTTTCAATAAGAAAGACAATATTTATATTTTAATCTTATGTCTCATTTATTCTTAATGATGTTCAATTATAAAATATTTTGACACATATTTAAGATCATACTTAAACAACGTATCAAATCAATCCTACATGATAAATGAATACGTAGTGAAATTGGAATTATTGTGCCGCAACTCTAATCCCTGTTTATGTTATTTTGGCGCAGTACCCCACTTTTCATTTATTATTCACCTCTTTCACTCCCCTTTCTGGTTTTTTCTTTAATTTCTTTAAAAAAGAATTGCTCGTATGTTGTAAAGTGCTTTTCTTTAATGTTTAAAATATTCAAAAGCAGTTGTACTAAAGTAAGTTGCGCCGCCACCGCCAGCTCCTTTGACGCAGCAGCAAAAGTTTTCTCTTAATCCAAATGAATACAAACTTAAATAATTCCAAATATAACATAGATATTCTGTCATAGGCACCAAACCTAGCCAATAGGCAATGAATGAAGAAATCCCAACCAAATATTTTTCATTTACACACCCCTCTGCCCAACTTTTTTTTGCTAGTAAATTCGCTCTTCTCTTGAAAGATCATCTTGTAGCAAATCCAAGATATTACTAGTAATTTGTTCATTTACATGCAGTGGCGAATTCATAACATGGAGTCAATGGATTCTGCTCTTTATTTATTATGTCAATTAATTTCATAATCACAGATGATATATGTAGTTTAAGACAGTATTTTAAAAGGTGTGGACGTAAGGAGAGACGTTTTACATATGCCTCATAGAGGCGTAAGCCCCAAGGTACTGATACAGATATTTAATTTTTAATTGTATACAGTCGGAATCAAGCTCGCCTACGACATGGCAGGTTAGGCTCAGAACATGACCACCAAAGATTGAAGATCGATCCCGAGTCACACCGAGCTAGAACCCGGAGTCAGAACGCTTGTCTTCGAGAATATTGAGTCTGTTGTTAGCATAACCAACAGAAGACAGAAATATCCGTGCCCGATCGGATATTACGGTAAGAATCTCGGCAAATCAATAAGGAACCGGCAATAAGCAAATCAAGAGATTTTTTACCTTTTATAGAATTGTACTTACAGTAGGACTCCTCTACTATATAAAGTGGGGTCTGATAATTCATTGGACACATTGTAACACACACTCCAAAGCAATACATCATTATTCTCATTAAGTTCTTATTTTTCTGTCTTGATATCGATCGAAATACGTTCGTCTCGAGGGTGGATAACCTTCCAAGGTTGAAACTGTTCAATTCGTGTGGTTTGCATTTACTTTATCGTTATTCATTTCAATTGCAATCGGATTTATCATTTTGTGTTAAGTGAATCCACATATCCTTAAAACCACTTACAAATTCAATTGTTATCCGATTTTGAGGGTCCCACCGTGGGGCTAAGGATAATAGTGGTCATTTGATACAAATCTCCATAACATATACTACTTTACACTTGTTCTTTGAAGTGTTTCTAATTTTAGGTTAAAACTCGAAATAACGAACTCTCAATCAGCACCCCTACATATTGACAACGAGTCCCTTCATCACGGTGAAAATAACAACATAGCCCGATGACGAAGTATCGCCCATCCCATCGGAATTCCAATCGCAGACCCAATTGACGGTAATTCACATGTGGCTATCGATGCAAACTTGCCTACCGACCCCGAGAATAGTGTCCGTGGTGGAGCCCGATCGGCAACTCAAAACGCATAAAATATTAGAGGAGACGGGATCAGTTTACAGGTGATCTTCGAGTGCTGCAGGCTCAACAGGCGGCGATAGCTCAGTTATAGAACCAAAGTCGTGCACCGAGTAGGGTTGAACTCGATCCACACCGGGAAGTCACCCGTAGGGATGAACCGGTCATATAAAGGTCAAATGAACATGAATCGGGGGCTAACCCCGAGATCATAAAGATGCTCGAAGAGCTGACAAAACGGATAGAATCAGGGGAGAAGAAAATCGAAGGTAATGACAAAAAGGTGGAAACCTACAATTCCAGGGTAGACCAAATCCCAGGAGCACCACTAATATTGAAAGGCCTGGATTCAAAGAAGTTCGTGCAAAAACCTTTTCCACCTAGCGCGACTTCGAAGCCGAGCCCTAAGAAATTTCGCATGCCCGAGATTTCTAAGTATAACGGAACTATCGACCCAAATGAGCACGTAACCTCTTACACATGTGCCATCAAAGGGAACGACTTGGAGGATGATGAGATCGAGTCTGTCCTTTTGAAGAAGTTTGGAGAGACCCTATCGAAAGGGGATATGATATGGTATCACAACTTACCTCCTAATTCTATCGATTCATTTTCTATGCTTGCGAATTCTTTCGTGAAAGCACATGCCGGGGCCATCAAGGCCGAGAACAGAAAATCAGACCTTTTCAAAGTAAAACAGAAGGATAACGAGATGCTAAGAGAGTTCGTGTCCCGGTTTCAAATGGAATGAATGGACCTGCCACCGGTCGTTGATGATTGGGCTGTTCAGGCTTTTATCCAAGGGCTCTATGTTCGAAGCTGGTGGCTTCACAACAGTTGAAACAAAACCTGATAGAATATCCAGCCGTTACTTGGGCCGGCGTGCATAATCGGTATCAATCAAAGATCAGAGTGGAAAATGATCAACTCGGGGCCCCTTTGGGGTCTGTGTATCCCGTCAGAACCCTCGACAACAGGGATCGGTATCAGCCGTATAATGGAGACCGAAGAAGCAGTGGATCCGGGCGGAACTCTATGAGAAACGAAAGGAACTGACCAAGGTTAGAGAAACCGGGGACTCATGAGTAAAATCAGCTGCGACAAGCCCATCGGGCCTAAAGAAGCACCGAGATTATCAGAATACAACTTTAATGTCGATGTTGCCGCCATTGTATTAGCTATGGGACGCATCAAAGATTCCAAATGGCCTCGACCTCTACAATCCAATCCAACCCAAAGGGATCCTAACCAGATATGTAAATATCACGGCACTCACGGCCATATAACGGAGGAGTATAAATATCACGGCACTCACGGCCACAGAACGGAGGATTGCTGATAGTTGAGAGAGGAAGTAGCCCGACTATTCAACAACAGCCATCTTCGAGAATTCCTGAGCAACCGAGTCAAGAATCATTTCAGGAATAGGGATTCTAACAAACAGACCAAACAAGAAGAACCTCAACACGTCATCGACATGATCATTGGTGGGGTCGATGTCCCTCAGGGCCCGATGTTGAAGCGCACCAAAGTGTCCATCATGAGGGAGAAATGAACTCGAGATTACATACCGGAAGGAACCTTATCTTTCAATGACAAGGATGCGGAAGGGATCGTGCAGCCCCACAATGATGCACTGGTAATATCTGTACTCGTAAATAAAATTTGATTTAGACGTGTGTTTATTGATCCAGGTAGCTCGGCCAACATCATCCGATCTAGGGTCGTGGACCAGCTCGGTCTACCAGATCAAATCGTGCCTGCAGTCCGAGTTCTAAACGGATTCAACATGGCATGTTAAATCACTAAGGGTGAGGTAATATTACCGGTGAACACTGCCGAGACCATACATGAAGCTACGTTTTATGTAATCGAAGGAGACATGAGGTACAACGCTTTGTTCAGAACGCCATGGATCCACGACATGAGGGCAGTACCCTCAACTCTGCACCAAGTGTTAAATTCCCAACACCAGGCGGAATTAAAACAATCTACGGAGAACAGCCAGCCGCAAAGGAGATGTTTGCGGTCGAAGAGGCAATTTCGATATCCGCACTTACAACGAAAAAGGGGCAGAGTTTGGTCACAAAGCAAGAAACTAAATAGCAATTGCCGACACCAGCTCCGACCCAACCGGAGAATTAGGGGACTAATGAAGACGATGATTACGGGGTACCCAGGTCTTAACGCCACTAAATCGACGGTCGAGGAGCTGGAACAAGTTATATTGGTCGAGTATCTACCCGATCAAAAGATATACCTGGGCACAGGGTTAAATCCCGAGCTCAGGAAAAAAATCATTCAGTTTCTTATGGCTAACATAGATTATTTCGCTTGGTCCCACCTTGACATGACAAGGATCCTACCGGAAATAACCACTCATAAGCTAAGCCTGGACCCGAAGTCCCATCTGGTGAAGTAGAAGAGGAGACCCCAGTCCGAGATCAAACATGCTTTCTTCAAGGACGAGATATCTAAAATCCTTTAAATAGGTTCAACTCGGGAGGTTAAATACCCGGATTGATTAGCGAACGTAGTGGTAGTCCCTAAAAAAGGAAATAAATTAAGAATGTGTGTAGACTATAAGGATGTGAATAAGGCACGTCCCAAGGACTCTTTCCCTTTGCCCAACATCGATCGCATGATCGATGCCACGACTGGCCACGAGATCCTAAGTTTTCTTGATGCCTACTCCGGGTACAACTAAATACGGATGGAGCCGAGTGATCAGGAAAAAACCTCCTTCATCACTAAATACAGCACATACTATAACGTGATGCCGTTCGGATTAAAGAATACCGGTGCCACTTACCGACACCTAGTAAACTGGATGTTCGAGGAACAAATAGAAAAATTAATTGAGGTTTACATTGATGATATGTTGGTTAAGTCCCTGCGAGCAGAGGACCATTTAAAGCATTTGCAGGAAACCTTCTGCATATTGAATAAATATAATATGAAGATGAACCCAAAGAAATGTGCGTTTGGAGTTAGATCAGGTAAATTCCTCGGATTGATGGTATCCAATCGGGGAATCGAGATCAACCCCGACAAGATCAAAGACATCGAAGATATCATGGTTGTGGACAACGTGAAGGCCGTGCAAAGATTAACCGGGCGCATAGCCGCCCTGGGGCGATTTATCTTAAGTTCATCTGACAAGAGCCACTGGCTTTCACACTATTAAAGAAGAAGAATAACTTCTCTTGGACCCCGGAGTGCCTACGGGCCCTGGAGGAACTCAAGCGATACCTATCGAGCCCGCCGCTGCTTCACACACTAAAGACAAATGAACAACTATTCTTGTACTTGGCGGTATCGTAGATAGCGGTAAGTGGAGTCCTGGTCCGGGAAGAGCAAGGTACGTAATTTCCAATTTACTATGTTAGCAAGATCCTAGGTGAGGCCGAAACTAGGTATCCTCACCTAGAAAAGCTGGCGCTCTCTTTTCTAGGTGTTCTTTACTTTGTTGCACTTAACAACTTTCAATTGTTTAATCTAGAAATGCATATAAGAATCAGGTGCGTGCGAGCAAAATTAGGCAAATTTTTAAAATTAGCAAAAATTTAGTACTACCCAATTCAACCCCCTCTTGAATCGTATAGATACAAGCAAACTAAGCTAGTGTTTGGCTACAGATTCCCATATATATTTTAAAAAAAATTATTTTGGGTGAAGTTTAGTTTGAAGATAAAAATTTATTAGGACATAATTTTTCAAACATATTTCACCTTTTTTTAAAAAGAAAAACATGAAATGTGGCTTATACTACTCATAAGTTCTAAAAACTATCAAATACCCAATAATAACAAGCAAACAAACTTGCTAATCCTGTATATGCAGAACCTTTATCGATGTCATTTATATCATTATCACATACCATAGTTCTGAACACAGATAAGTTTGGTACAAAATTATCATTTTTATAATGAACTACATAATACACTATCCTAAAATCATAACCTGATATTTCAATATCAACTACTAATAACACAATTACTAGCTATTATAATTCGTCAAATTACAATAATATTACAAGATCAATTAATCCAAAAGAAAATGATAGTAATTAGCTGGTGGATTAGTTGGGTCATAATAGATGGTGAGCTTTGTTATAAAATACAAAAGTTTGGGGTAATTTTTAAAATTGATAAAAAATCAAACAGTAATATTTTGGGCCAAAAACATATGTAGAACTAGTTTTGAGATTTAGAAATATTATTTTCAAAATCTGCTAAAATATAGATAAAATCTATAAACAAACATATTTTGCCAAACAGGGCTCTAAGAAACCATTTCCCCATGTGGAGGAATGGTGTATTGTGAAATATGGCTAAGTACTCATTTTTGGAGCGTAATTACAGCAAATGCTTGGAATGTATATAAACCATAACTTTCAGCTTTGTCCTCTCATTTAAGGCAAAATAAATTCATGACAGACATATTTGACTTGCGAAAAAGCATTTAAATACATAACGTAGAGGCACAATAATATATCAATTTCTGTTGCTGAGATATTAAATGTTGTAATTTTAAGAGTTCATCATCCTGCAATTCTTCCGAATCTCTGCCCCTGTATCCAGTTAAAGGCGAGATATTTCCCATTTTAACCATAAACTTCGCCAATTGTTCGAAGAAAATCTCATTATTTTCTGCATATAATTTCACCAAGGCTAATGTTGCCTGACTCTTTGTCACAAGCCCCTTGAAGCCAACAAATTCTTGAAGTAGTCTGAACTTGGCTCCCTGCACAATGATTCTTCAAGTATTAACTATAGTCTTATCGAGAGGTAGCAAAATTAACCCACTTTTTGGTGATTCGTCTAACTTATTAGCTTAAAAGTTGGATAATAACATGTTTGTTAACTTGACTTAACACTGGTTGAATCTGACATGACTCATCTAATCATTGGTTCAAAAGATTCAAATTAATGTAACTCGACAAGTCGAAATGCGACTAAAACTCAAACATACAAAATCGAAGTTGAAGACGGGGAATTTTGTAGATTGAGAAAATATTAAAGTAATAGTTTTAAAATATATTAACTTTTTTTTTTCACAAAAAAGGTCGTATCATGTTGGGTGGGTTCGATTATAACCTATTATGTCACCAATTTTAATTCAACCATTTTGACTCTGACCAAATTTTGGCAAGTGGAGTCATGAATCTTTTATTCATTTGACCCTTCCAAGCTTGGCCTATTCAGTCCATTTGTCACCTCTAGTCTTATGTGTAATAAAGAGTCCAGGTAAAAGTTAAGCAATAGTTTTTATTTACCGGATAAAGCGACAAGGTCAACAAGATCAAATCCTTTTAACTTGAATTTTGTGAGAATGAGCAGAACTGTTATTATTGGAGCCACTTAAACTAACATCTCTTGAGTCTCTTCTTCCAGATGGACCTCCAAATTTGGTCCGCCAGCTTGTATATAAATAAATAAATTTAAGTTTTATGCATCAATAATATAAAAAGTATTTGCGCATCAAGTTATTCGTAAAGTAATTCCATATATCCATGGCTAACATTGCTAATTGGTAATCTTATAAAAAACGATAGCTTAAGTTTTACAATACTGATGGTGTAATTTTTTTTTGAAATATATATATATATATATATATATATATATATATATATAAAATTTAATTTAATTAAACCCCAAACAATAGTGGGTATAAGATAAGCTCATATACATGAATAAAAAATTCTTGAAGAATTAACCGAAATAGACGCCACCCAACCACTTAAACTAAAAATAGCCGATTGAGGTATAAAATATGCATAATTTACTTATTACATGTGTATAATTATGTATAATTAATATATACTTTATGTATATGGCTAGAAAAAGTGAACAATAAATATCACCGGCTATTTGTGTAAAGATCCCATAATTCTTCCTATTGGGCTAGCTAATTTGAACGATTTTATTTCTTTGGCTTGTGGTTGTACTTACTGAAACTGTAGAATTCCATGCGGCAAGTGCCAAGATATCAGCACAAGAAACGATTTGAGGGCACTTCTTTTCTAGTGGTGAGTTAATCCCATCAATTACTTCAATTCCTCAAATTGAATTCCTGTTGGTGTTTGATCTCTTTTCATTAATTAGGGTTGCACTGCTGTCCAGAAGCAATGATGCATCACATCCCTACATGATTGTATGAATAATTAGTTAGCTACCATTTTGTACTGTAATACAAGCTCTACTGCATATATAGACACTTCCTAAAGTTAGCCAGTTCAGATGAAATAGCAAAAAAAAAAAAGCTTTATTTAGATATAATACTCACAACGTACAAATTAATTGTCTTAACTGCACTTTGCACGCAATGGTACGGCCTAACAGTCAATGAAGTCGAAAAAAATGATGGAAAATAGGATTCAAATATCAATAGAAACATCAATTGATATCTTTTTGTCTGCTTAAATCTTGATGGGTAGAATTATCCAGTGTCTTGTACTAGTGAGAGGTAGTAGGCAGAGAGCTAAGTAGATGCAACCTATGCACTAATTAATCACTATGGGTTCAATAGTATATTTGACACGAGACATAGATGTATTGTTGGGAAGCGTGTCAGGCTAATAGAAAGAAATAAATATTTAAAAGAAAAAAGCAATAAATTACACAAGACAAGACAAGATTTACGTAGTTCGGCAATTTTCGCCTACTCCATGGCCACACAAAGAATAACTCTTTGTCAATTGAAGAGAAAGAAGAAGTTGAGGGGATGATCAATGCAGACCCCTTTTATAGGCATTTGAATGTCCTGCCGACGTAAGCACTTACGTCAGAAAAGAAAAATCAACCTGGCGATATAAGCGCTTACATCATAAGAAAAGAATTCAAAGATGAATTCTTCCGCCTATCATTTTTCTTCTCTCTTTGACTTTTCTTTCTTTTGTTTTGTGTACTTTTCTTTCTTTCACATACAACAACAGGTTTGCTCCTATCAATCCCCCTTAAGCCTATTTTTCATCAAGAAAGAAATTTAAAAAAAAAGATTTGCTATTCTTAAAACATGCTTTCTTCAAGGACGAGGTATCTAAAATCCTTTAAATAGGTTCAACTCGGGAGGTTAAATACCCGGATTGATTAGCGAACGTAGTGGTAGTCCCTAAAAAAGGAAATAAATTAAGAATGTGTGTAGACTATAAGGATGTGAATAAGGCATGTCCCAAGGACTCTTTCCCTTTGCCCAACATCGATCGCATGATCGATGCCACGGCTGGCCACGAGATCCTAAGTTTTCTTGATGCCTACTCCGGGTACAACTAAATACGGATGGACCCGGGTGATCAGGAAAAAACCTCCTTCATCACTAAATACAGCACATACTAAACGTGATGCCGTTCGGATTAAAGAATACCGGTGCCACTTACCGACACCTAGTAAACCGGATGTTCGAGGAACAAATAGGAAAATTAATTGAGGTTTACATTGATGATATGTTGGTTAAGTCCCTGTGAGCAGAGGACCATTTAAAGCATTTGCAGGAAACCTTTTGCATATTGAAGAAATATAATATGAAGATGAACCCAAAGAAATGTGCGTTTGGAGTTGGATCAGGTAAATTCCTCGGATTGATGGTATCCAATCGGGGAATCGAGATCAACCCCGACAAGATCAAAGAAATCGAAGATATCATGGTTGTGGACAACGTGAAGGCCGTGCAAAGATTAACCGGGCGCATAGCCGCCCTGGGGTGATTTATCTTAAGTTCATCTGACAAGAGCCACTGGCTTTCACACTATTAAAGAAGAAGAATAACTTCTCTTGGACCCCGGAGTGCCTACGGGCCCTGGAGGAACTCAAGCGATACCTTTCGAGCCCGCCGCTGCTTCACACACTAAAGACAAACAAACAACTATTCTTGTACTTGGCGGTATCGTAGATAGCGGTAAGTGGAGTCCTGGTCTGGGAAGAGCAAGGTACGCAATTTCCAACTTACTATGTTAGCAAGACCCTAGATGAGGCCGAAACGAGGTATCTTCACCTAGAAAAGCTGGTGCTCGCTTTGTTAAGCGCCTCTAGAAAACTTAAACCATGCTTCCAGTGTCACCCTATATGTGTCGTGACTACTTACCTGTTAAGGAATGTTATGCATAAGACCGAGTTCTCGGACCAGTTGGCCAAATGGGCCTTGGAAATCAGTGGGTACGATATTGAATATCGACCTCGGACCGCCATTAATTCTCAAATTTTGGCAGACTTTGTGGCCGACTTTATGTCGGTCCTAATACCCGAGGTCGAAAGACAGTTAATAATCAACTCAGGAACCTCCCCGGGTATTTGGACCCTCTTTACGAATGGCGCCTCGAACGCAAAAGGGTCCGTACTTGGCATCGTATTGAAGCCACCAACAGGAAATGTAGTTAGACAATCTATTAGGACTGTGAAATTGACTAACAATGAGGCCGAGTATGAGGGCATGATTGCAGGTCTCGAACTAGCCAAAAGCTTGGGGGCTGAGGTAATTGAAGCCAAGTGCGACTCCCTCCTTATGGTGAACTAAGTTAATGGGACGTTCGAGGTCAGAGAAGAACAAATGCAAAGGTACCTGGAGAAATTGCAAGTAACATTACATCGATTCAAAGAATGGACTTTGCAACACGTACCTCGGGATCAAAACAGCGAGGTTGATGCCCTCGCTAACCTAGGGTCATCGGTCGAGGATGACGAGTTCAACTCGGGGGCAGTCGTACAACTTATGAGATCGGTAGTGGAAGAAGATCATACCGAGATTAACTCAACGATCCTAACTTGGGACTGGAGAAATAAATATATAGAATACCTGAAGATCGGAAAACTGCCGTCGGATCCAAAGGAATCGAGGGCCCTACGTACAAAGGCAGCCCGATTTAGCCTGTCCGAAGACGGAGCCTTGTTCAAAAGAACATTTGATGGCCCACTCGCGATATGTCTAGGACCAGGGGACACTGAGTACGTTTTGAGGGAAATCCACGGAGGCACATGTGGGAATCATTCAGGCGCCGAATCATTGGTTCCAAAAGTGATCAGAGTCGACTACTACTGGATCGATATGGAAAAGGACGCGAAGGAGTTCGTACGAAAATGTGATGAATGTCAAAGTCGCGCTCCGATGATTCATCAGCCCGGGGAACCGCTGCATTCGGTTTTGTCACTATGGCCGTTCATGAAGTAGGGAATGGATATCATTGCCCCCTTCCGCGGGCACCCGGTAAGGCTCAATTTATATTGTTTATGACTGACTATTTGTCTAAGTGGGTGGAAGCCCAGGCATACGAAAAGGTCAGGGAGAAGGAAGTCATTGATTTCATTTGGGACCACATCATATGCTGGTTCGGAATGCTGGCCAAGATCGTGTGCGACAACGGGAAACAATTCATTGGCAGCAAATTTAGCAAGTTTCTCGAAGATCATAAGTTCAAAAGGATCCTATCAATACCCGACCATCCTAGTGGGAATGGACAAGCAGAATCGACCAACAAAAATATACTCCAAAACCTTAAGAAGAGGCTGAACGCCAAAGGAAAATGGAAGGAAATCCTGCCCGAAATCTTATAGGCATACCGTATGACTTCGAAGTCCAGTACCGGGGCCACCCCATTCTTACTATTTTATGTCGCCGAAGCTCTAATACTAGTCGAAGTCGGAGAACCAAGTCTCAGGTTCCGATATGCAACCAAGGAATCGAACGACGAGGCTATGAACACGAGCCTAGATATATTAGATGAAAGCCGCAAAGTAGCCCTTGTCCGATTGGCTACCCAAAAACGGCGAATCGAGAGATATTATAATCGAAGGGCCAACCTTTGAAACTTTAATGTCGGGGACTTAGTGTTAAGGAAGGTCACACTAAACACCCGGAAACCAAACAAAGGAAAGCTAGGGACGAACTGGGAAGGACCTTATCAAATTATCGAGATCACCGGTAAAGGATCATACAAGCTCGGAACAATGAACGGTGAGCAACTACCGAACAACTAGAACATAGCTCACTTGAAGCAATACTACTGTTAAGGTACGACCATATTCATTTCTTTTATTTTTTGAACTGAGATGTGCAGGTAACAAACGAGGAACGATACAATTTTTAGGTCTAAAAGCATGCGTTTCCCTCTTTTTCCCTTGAACCGGTTTTGTCCCAAATGGGTTTTTCTGCAAGGTTTTTAACGAGGCAACAATAAATCGTGCTAACTTAGAATCGAAGTCTGGTTACGAACCATATCGAAGATCACAACAACAATATTTGAGGCCTCTCTACAATCGGCCCCGAACTCTGGGGGCATTACCCTCGGATAACGACTTCAGCAAGGAAAGAAACTTTATGATTAAACGGTCTCGGTTTGATCAATAGGATTTACTGTAAGGGCCAAATGGTCAAATGAACCGTGCCCACATAGACCGCACGAGCCCTGGCACAAAGCTTATACACATGTATAGCTATTACGCACAAGAATAAAAAGAAGTTTCTACCTTGCGGATAAATATCTTGCCCCTTAAGAATTTCTCTTTTTTATTTTCCTCTTAAGGAATTTCCTACAGTCGATCCCCTAAAGGTATCGACCCCAAGGGCTGCCTTTATCCGGGTTCAAACGATCACTCCCATTCGGGGGTTGCCGTCCAAAAATAAATTCGGATGGCTTGGGCTATCGAAGCCCGGGGGCACAAGACCTATTAGGCAGCGCCCGAACCTTAAAGGCTACAGCCATCCCCATTCGGAGACCGTTATCATAGGAAAACCCCGGATAACTCGAGGGCACAAGACCTATTCGGCAAACGCCCAAACCTTAAAGGCTACGACCATCCTCATTCGGGGACTGTTTTCTTAGGTAAGCCCGAATAACTCGGGGTAACAAGCCCACCAGGCAACACCCGAACTAAAGGCTGCGGCCATATTAAAATAGCTCGTAGACGTCCGAGACCCCTAACAAAAAACAAGGCCTTCAAAATTTCATAACCGATTCTAAAGGCTACCCTTGGCAAACTATAATATGAAAAATCATAGGTACTTTGGGGAAAAAGTTTCTGGTCATACCGAACTCCCTGGGATTCCTTAAAAAAAATAATGTCGAAGGCAAGGCTTGTTCAAACATCTGGACATGACTTAACTATTTAATGCTAAGGCATTTCGATCTTTGTAAACATAAAGAATAAAGCAAAGGAAAACAAAATTCTTAAACTGTCAAAAGGAAAAAAGAAGCCTTTATATTATATACAGTATTTTCAAAGGTCAAATGGCCTAAACAAAAAAACAAAAGAACACAAGTACAAAAAACAAAAAGCAAAAATTTCTACAAAGGCGTCTAAATAGCCTAGTCTTCTCCACCCCCCCAGTCCATCGGAACCCTCGGAGTCTTCTTCTTCTTCTTCTTTGGGGTAGGATAACGTTTTAGCTTCAGCCTCAAGCCCCTTAGTGGTTTCAATCTCGGCTGATAGATCGAAACCCCGAGCATGAATCTCCTCGAGGGCCTCTCTTCGCGACTGCCACTTCTCATAATCTACAATGTCCTTCAAGCGGTCCTGGGCCGCCTCAACATCGGCCTTATATTAGGCCACCATCTAGCCGGCGTCGGCTTTAACCACCACGGCCGCTGACTTCACCGTTTCAAGTTCCTTGGCCATAATTTCTCGATAAGAGGCAGTTGAACTTAGCTGAGACAGCAGCTCTTCAACCTTTTTGGCCTACACCTCGGCTGTTTTCTTTGCTGCTCGAAGCAGGACCTCAACTGAAGTCAGTTCCGCCCGAGCGACCTCTTTTTTCGAGGCTGGACGATCCCTCCTGCCACTCCATTTGTTGGTCTTGGCCTTGACAGCGTCTATCTCAACTCGAAGTTGGGCGGCCTGGTCGATTTTTTTTTGAACCTGCGGATTCCAATCATTAGTCACCGAGACTAGATCGTCGTTACTAACCTCAAATATTGAGATAGTGATGAATCGCTTCCAGCCAGGATACGCACTTGGTGTAGGGAATCAATTGACCAGTTTGGGGCTCGAGGAAGATCCGCTTGCTCCCGAAGATGGGCTCTTCCTTGTTATCTCTAAATCACCCAACCAGATGATGCCTTCCGTGGCCGTGGAGTCCACTCCATCAAAAAAGCCACGGAAGGGGTCGTCCGCTTCGAGGACCCCCTCGTTGGGACGTTCTTTCACCGTCTGAGCATTATTGTACATGGACTCAATGAACGAAGGTGACTCGGTGATCTCTATCACATATAGTGCTTCCTTCGGCACGCTGCCCACGTCCCGGGAAGCTTCGGTCTTGACCTCCTCCTCGACCTCCCTAGCTCGATGAAGATCGGCATCGTCTCCCTCTGGTTCAGAGGCCCTTTGCCCTTCGAGTCGTGTCGACACTGAGGCCACAAGATTGAAGGTTTCCTCCTCTTTTCTTCTTCGGATTCATCCATCAGCTGATAGAGAGAACCTGAAGGTGGTGTTCGAGCGCTGGTGCTTTCTTTGGATTTACGCACCAACCTTCTCTTTGGCTTTTTCTTCTTCGAGCTCGAAGAACTTGGGGCCCTTTTTCTTTTCTTCTCTTCACCATGTCTCGGAGCAGGGGACTTGGTGGGGACATCATCGCTACCAGATGGGGGTCTCATTTGGACATCCTTGGATAAACCTAAAAAAAGAAATAAAGCAAGTGAGAATTTAATGATGCATAAAGAAAACCAAATATTACCCATGAAAGAGATCTCACCATGTGAACGGGCCTCCTATCGACCCTTTGAAATCTCATGCCACAAACGCTCGGAATAGGGCCTTTGTGATACGATGCCCTCGACCCACTCCTTGAGTCGAGGAACTGCATTCGGGACCCGAGCAACAGCTGCACCACAACAGAACACCGGTAAGAAGGAAGGAAAAAAGGCGATAAAATTAAAATTTTGGAAGCAAAATTATACTTCCGTGACATGTTCCACTTCTTGGGGAACAAAATTGCTCGGCCGGGATCAATTCGGAGGTCCTCACTCAGACGAAACGGCTTGGCCAACCTTGATCCCTATCCTTGTCAATCAAACGGGGGCTTACTGGCCCGGCGGGCAAGCTTGATCAGCCCCCCCCTCCAGTAGAGTCGGGGACTATACAAACGCATGAGGTGGTCGATTGTGAAAGGGCACCCTTCGATCTTGCTTACAAAGAAACGGAGGAGGATTACGATCCTCCATAAATAAGGGTGAATTTGACCGAGGGTTATCTCATATCTTTTGCAAAAGTCGATGATAACCGGGTCCAAGGGGCCCAACGTGAGGGGATAAGTGTAAACACTTAAAAATCCCTCGATGTGGGTGTTGATGGCTTCGTCAGGTTCGGGAACCACCACATGTTTGTCAGCCCAGTTATAATCCCTCTTGACTTCAGAGAGAATATCCTCGGTGATCGAGCAGATGTACCTCGAGACCTCCTCACACCGGCCTGGTACGGAGGAGGGCTTTTCGATTTTAAAATCAGTATTGACCGGGCATCCCCCCGGGATGAACATTTTTAGAGGAGGTTCCAGTGCTGGTTCCTCGACAGTTGTACATGAAGCGGTCTCTTCGGTAGCCGGCCGCGAGGTAGAAGGAGTTTCTTTTTGGGGAACGGTTTTGGAAGTTTTTTCCATTTCTCTATAGAGAGAAAATAAGGAAAAAGAGGAAGTTAAAGGGGTATACTCGACGGTATGAAAAAAAGACAAATGAGATTTCTTATAAAAGATCTCAAAGTAACCAGAATATAAGTGCTTGGAAGTATTGAAATTTCTTAGGAACGAGGGCATAAGGTTTGAATGTAAAGTTTGAATGAACAAATGAGGGGGTATTCAAGTTTTCCAGCGATGGTTCACATCTAGGAGTGGCCGACCAGCAACTGACGAGCATTTAATGTCATTAAGACTTGACTGACGAGACGTTTCAACTATTTTGTCATTTTTGTGTGTGGTGCCGAAGAAAGAATCGAAAGATCATGTCGTTTCTCATCGTCTACTCTCCGAAAAATGAGAATACTATCTGTATACGGTCGGAATCGAGCTTGCCTACGACATGGCAGGTTAGGCTCGGAACATGACCACCCAAGACTGAAGATCGACCCCGAGTCCCACCGAGCTAGAACCGGGGGTCACAACGCCTGTCTTCGAGAATGTTGAGTCCGTAATCCGGAGTCGACCTTAGCCCCGATCGAGCGCGAAAGAAACATTGTTAGCATAACCAATATAAAGACCGAAATATCCGTGAATCGGATTTACGGCGGAAATCTCGGCACTTATCAATAAGGAATCGGCAATTAGCAAATCAAGAGATTTTTTACCTTTTATAGAATTGTACTTATAGTAGGACTCCTCTACTATATAAAGGGGGTTCTGACAATTCATTGGACATATTATAACACTCACCCCAAAGCAATACATCATTATTCACTTTAAGTTCTTATTTTTCTATCTTGATATCGATCGAAATACGTTCGTCTCGAGGGTGGCTAACCTTCCAAGGTTGAAACTGTTCAATTAGTGTGATTTGCATTTACTTTATCGTTATTTATTTCAATTGCAATCTAATTTATCATTTTATGTCAAGTGAATCCACATATTCTTAAAACCACTTACAAGTTCAATTGTTATCCAATTTTGAGGGTAAACATTAATATTTTATATAATAATATAATTATAGTAAATATTCTTAAATAGGTAAAATTGCGTTAAGAATTGCAGAAAACTATAAATAAGTAAAACATATATATAGATGTGCTCCATCCCCACAAAAAACTAGTAAAAATAATCCATTATACTCTATTTACAAGCACAAGTAACTTGAGTTGAAAAAAATAAAGTTTTTTGCATGGAGGAACAAAAAGGATGACTAGCTGCAATTTGAATTTTGAACTTGCTACTATGGAGGAGAATGGAGTTTTTTTTGTATTGGCAAGAGAAAATTGACTTTTTATGAGGTAGTAGCAAACTAGCGGACAAGATAAAAGATTGGAAAAGAATTTTTGAGTAACTAGAAGCTGACTTTTGAGAGTTTGAGTATTATATTAAGGATTTACTCAGCAAATTTTATTTTATTTTAAAAAAGTCTCATGGGCTTACGCCTCACTACAAAAACGTGGCTCAACGTTTGGATGTATGCACTGAATTGTTGGATGTACGCCTCTTGAGACTTTCGCCCTCCACCATCGCCTTGGGGCATTTTTGGTACGCTTTGTCCCAGAGCTCGCCTTGAAAACACCTTTTAAAACACTGATTCAAGATAGAAATAGTAACTTTTTGTTGAACTAGCCCGTCTAGTCTAAATCCGTCACTCCTAGATATTCTTTTTATAAAGACCATTAATAGGAGAGGTTGGAGGTGTTTGGTTGGGTACATCGTCAAGAGTGCTCGAAATTTTGGGTTCTGACTTTAAGCCATCAATTTCATTGAGTCGCCCCCGTCTAGTGTCACCTCAATTAGAAGTGAATGAAAGTAATGTACTGTTCGCTAGCTCAAACGGAAGGAGAGGAATCTGATTACTTGCAGATACTAAGATAAAAAAATTCAATTTTGAAATGATAGATTCTGCGAGAGTCTCCGTTCTTTTCTTTTTAGAACTGTGCTTCCCTTAGGGAAAAAAAGGACATGTATCTTGAAACTAATCACTCCCACTGTTTCACTTTGTTTGATACTTTTACTTATAGACTGTTTAATGACACACTTTCATATCACCTTAACAAGAAGCTTACCACACAAACACAATGATATGTTTATGTTCACAAATTTCAAAAGTTTAGTAGTCACACAAATATATAGCCACAAGTTTCAAAAGTCTTCCTTTATTTATTAAATTCCGTGTCAAATCAAATTATGTAAAACAGAGTGAAAAGAGAGAGTATGTAAACAATAAAAAATTGGATACATAATTATGAAGCTTAAAATTGTAAATGCAACAATAGAACACATTGGAAATGTCATGTGCGGCTTTCCAGCCATGCCCCATGACCCCTTGGACGCGCCCCGTGGCGTCCTGGCAAGCCTCCCAACGCCCAGCGTCACTGTCGGTCACGTGGTCTCAGCAGCTCCAAGTGACAAGCGCGTAGGCGCCTCTATCGCCCCACTGATAACCAGCGCCAGCACCTAGCCACAGGCAGATGCCAACAGCGCCGCACGCGCAGACAACGCCGCGCGCGGACCCTGATGCTAAAGACAAAGTTGCTGCAAATGGACTTGTTTATACCTTGTAGAAGACTAAGTCCTTTTCATTATAAATATAGAGTAGATTTACTTCATTTTCTATTAGTGTGCTCCTACAGCTTATTTAGATAAAGTCATGTAATTTTGGTTTATTTTTTTTAAGCATTATTAGGGGATCAAGCATTCAAAATTTTCTAGCAAGCAAACAATTCTCTGTACTGATGTCTCTCCCCCTCGATACCACGTAGCTTTTCTGTAATAGTTTTCATTTATGCAATCAAGCTTTCTTTCATTTTCAATTCTCTTTTCTGTTCTCAGTTGCTCACGATATTGGTTTTCCCGTACGGCTCTGACAATCTAGTCTAGAGTACGGAGGGGACCTCAATTGGCCGACAACAATCGCACTGACATTGACTACATAGCCTTATGTTGCCCTTCCAAAGAATCTCAGGAAAACGCCGCGTAACAGTTGGTATCAGAGCCTAGGCTCTACATCGGACGAGGTATAACATTGCAATTACCACCATTTCTGACCATGGTGAACCATGGGGATCGCATCGCGACCCTTGAGGAGACGGTTGACACATTACGGCCCATCGTGGAAACGGTGCCCGATCTAAAGACCAGCCTAGTGCAAAGGTTGGACGACCTGGATCGCAGGATGCACCAGGCCAAAGTTGACATAGAAAACATTAGCCACGACTCTGAAGGAGACCAGCAAACGGAAGCCACAGAGGAAGCCGAGCTTTTTGGGAAATTTGAGTGCCTCCAACAGGAGCGTGCCGAAGATTTAGCCCACAGGACACTAGAGGCAGACAGGGTGACTGCCATGCAACAAACTATAGACAACTTGACAGGCCAGCTCAACGCTGTCAATGCTGCTTTACAAGGCTTGCTTCGAGGAAGCGGGAACCAAACCGGGGGTGCTGTGAACTTTGCCCCCCCGACACAGAAACTGAAAATTCCCAAGCCAAAGCCATACAATGGAGCTCAAAATGCCAAAGAAGTGGAAAACTTCATCTTCAACGTCAAACAATACTTCGATGCCGTGGGAGGCCTAGAAGAAGCTAAGAAGGGGGGAACTGCTGCCATGTATCTTCAGGGTGATGCTAAACTCTGGTGGCGGGTGAAATACGAAGCCATCAGGGCCGGTAAGGATATTGTCGACACATGGGCGGAACTAAAGGCAGCCATACGCCCGCAGTTCTTCTCGAAAATGTTGACTACAATGCAAGGAGGAAGCTATGGGAGCTCCGCCAGACCAAATCAGTGTGGGACTATGTGCTAGAATTCTCCGCACTCATGCTGAGCATACGTGACATGGGGGACAAGGACAAACTCTTCAGTTTCCTAGAAGGGTTGAAACCCTATGCCCGTATAGAACTCCAAAGACAAAGAGTAGACACGTTGCGTAAGGCGATCCAAGCAGCGGAGTGCCTTGGGGATTATCAAGTGGAAGCTCGGAAAGATAGGCCTCAACAGCCTGTCAAAGGAGGGTACAAAAGGGGCCAGCCGAGTACTGGTAGCCCTCGCAGAAGTAGAGGAGATAGGAGTGCAACCAAATCTAAGGCTCCCCTCAGGCAGTACTAGCACTGCATCTAACAACAACGATTGGGGGAGGAAACCCCCTTCAGGATGCCGTCATTACGGCAGACTACATTGGAATAATGAATGTCCACATGCACAGATGACTGCCCGTCAAGTTGTTGATGATGGGACGGATGATGGATCAGATGATGTGGACCAGACTGAACCAGTAGGTGCCTTCAATGCAATTGTTGGCTCTATTTCTGAGGTCTTAGCGGGAACCAGTGCTAGAATCCGCAAGAAGAAGGACCCCTGCCCAATCAACAAGAGAGGGAAAAAGAAGGCGGATGAGAAGACTTCTCTTAAACAAGAGAGGACCTTAATGTTCGTCCAGATGAAGGTAAATAGCAAGCCCAGTCGGGCGATGATAGACACGGGTGCTACCCACAACTATTTAGCCTCGACTCAGGTGGAGCGCATTGGCCTAGTCGTAGGGAAGGGCAGAGGTCACGACAAGGCTATTAACTCACCTCCTCAGCCAGTGGGTGGAATAGCCAGAGAAGTCCCAGTGAAGTTTGGCCCTTATAAAGGAAAATTCAACCTGCGGGTGGTGGTTATAGACGACTTCGAGCTGATAATAGGGTTGGAATTCCTGAGGCAAACCAACACCATGCATGTAAACCATGTGCAGACATGCTACTGATGATGGGAACAAATAGGGCCAACCCTTGCATCATCCCGTGCATGCCTATGAAGATGGCCGCTGAAAACATCTCGGCCTTGCAGTTAAAGAAGGGGGTCAAAAGACATGAACCTATGTTCTTGGCTACCCTCTGCATTGAAGATATAGAACGCTCCTCGGGTCCTTTTCCTGCACCCATGAAGGAGCTGCCACTGGAATTTGAAAACGTCACGCCACAAGACATGCCGAAGCAGCTCCCTCCTAGGCGCACTATGGACCATGAGATCGAGTTGGTGCCGGGTGCGAAGCCACCTGCCCGGGCGTCGTACAGAATGTCACAACCCAAACTCACCGAGCTTCAAAGACAGTTGACAGAAATGCTAGACACAGGGATCATCGTGCCCTCCAAGTCCCCGTACAGGTTTCCTGTGCTATTCCAAAAGAAACATGATGGAAGTTTACGACTCTGTGTGGATTATCGGGCTCTAAACAAAACTACTGTGAAGAACAAGTATCCTATTCCGCTAATGGCAGACTTGTTCGATAGAATGGGTAGTGTGACGGTGTTCACCAAAATAGACCTGAAGACAAGTTATTGGCAAGTTCGGATTGTAGAGGGTGATGAACACAAGACGACTTGCGTGACAAGATATGGGTCATACGACTTCCTGGTTATACCATTCGGCTTGACGAATGCATCAGCCACATTTTGCACCCTGATGAACCAAGTCATCCGAGAATACATTGACGAATTCGTGGTGGTCATCTGTTGTAGTGTATAGCCAGACACTGGAGGACCACTTAGAACATTTGCGGAAATAACTAGTACGATTGCAGGAGCACGAGTTGTATGCAAAGCTATCCAAATGCTCAAAAACAAATCGACTTCCTCGGGCATGTTATTGAGGAAGGGTGAATCAAGATGGACCAACAGAAGATTCAGGCTATCACAAAGTGGCCGCCGCCTAAGGATATCTACGCCTTGAGGGCGTTCCTTGGCCTATGCAACTTTTATCGATGTTTTGTGAAAAATTACTCCCTCATCGCAGTACCACTGACAGAACTCCTCAAGAAGGTACGCCTTGGGATTGGGGACCCAGGCGAGTGGAGGCCTTTAACGCATTGAAAGTGGCTATGTCTAGTAGCCTCGTCTTTGCCCTCCCTGATTTGGCCAAGCCATTTGAGGTACAAACGGATGCCTCCGACTATTCCCCTTGTTGGAGTCTTGCTACAAGAAGGGCATCCTGTAGCGTACGAGAGCCGGAAGCTGAAGGATGCAGAGCGGCGCTATGCCGCCCACAAGAAGGAATTATTGGTTGTCGTCCATTGCTTACGCCTTTGGAAGCATTATCTGCTGGGCACCCCGTTCGTGGTCAAGACAGATAACACAACTGTTAGCCATCCTTTCAGAGGGAGGAACAGTTTACTAAATATGTTTGAGTCATTTCCATCATCCTCTTCCCTAACAAAAATGAATATGTCTCCTACTCTATATAAAACCTTGTCTAAAAAATATGATTACCTCTATAAAGTAAATATCCTACCCGATGAATAAAAAGTATCCTCCACTGAACTACCTCTATAAACCCCTACTCAGCTTTCGCCAAAAAATCATTTGCGCCCAGGACCCAAATTCGTTCCTTAGTCCAACACAGACAAAAAGGAGTCAAAGAATATGTTGCTGCCTCAAAACTTGACCAGCATCCTATTCTTGCCACTTGAGAGGAACAATTTATCACTCTTCAAATCCCAGATGATTTTCCCAGGCAATGGAGAGATCATGGTTTTACCCATATCCATTTTGGTGCTATCCGAATCGCTCTAATATATCACGAAAGAAAATGTCAACCTATTGTAGCTCGACTTTCTCTTCTAGATACAAGATACTTGGAGTACCAACATGCAAATTTGGGTACTGCAGAAGTTACCCTGAATGCTGGGACTGTCTTCATAACTATCTTTCAAAATTTCAACATGTCTCTTTATGATCCATACTTAACCGAAGCACTATAAATCCAAGTCCAAGTCCAAGGAGCCCCTCAAGCCAAAGATTCCATCCAAGCCACTCTTCATCACCAAATGGCGTGGCGAGTCCAAAATCATGCCATGGATCTTTGCCTTCCCGGAGGAGAAAATGCTTTACTCTTAAATATTGATGCTACCAAAGGAAACACCATGTGCACCCAAATACCCAGACAAATTTCAAGAGATGAACTTGTCAAAATTCTTCCTGATTCCTGGATCACAAATTATGAAAAGTTAAGAGAACCGGAGGAATCTCTACAATCTGGTGAACCAACTTTTACAAAAGAAATGACAAAACCGTTTGCATAAGCTTTGACCATTCCCATCTCAAAAAACCCAATAAAACCATCTTTTCTTGCCAAATGATTCAACCCAAGAATACAACAGATACATACCCTGAACCTGATGGAGAGTTCTTTTGGAATATACAAAGCATCATGGAAGAACATGACTGGTGTCAAAATATTGACAAAAATGGAAAAAGAGCTTGGTAGTTCAAATGCCCCTTTACGGGATACTTCCCTTGGGATCTTGATTGCGACTGTCAAGACTGTTTGGAAGATCCAATTGGAGAATATGATGAACACCACCAGCATCATTGAGAAAGGTTCGGCCTCAACGAAACCAAACCAAAATCAAAGAAAAAGGGGAAAACCACTGAAAAACAATTTCGAGCCAAATATGAAAATAAAGATCCTTCAATTGGCTCATTAAGCCGTCCAGGTAAATATGAATTTCTTGTTAGTTACAAACCCCAGGAATGGCCAAAATTACCAGAAAAATTCACTCCAAGTTGGGAGGATAGTGAAACCTCACCCAAATCCAAAAAGCCACCTGAACCTAAAACATCACCAATTCAGAATCACAAATCCCCCACAACCACAAATATTCATGCTAAGTCCTTCAAGCTCCAGTCATACCCAAGTCTTTCCTTCACTTCAACCTTTTGAAAAGGAGGGTATAAGCCATGCTCCAAAAATTCCCAAGAAAAATATAGTGCTACCTACTGGAGAAAAACCCCCAACAAGTGACATCGAAGCAACAATGAACTGGCAATGAGAAAACTCTATCTGCCAAAACAGGGTATTGAACGACATTGGCAACACCATAAAGAACGTCGCCCATACACAAAACACAATGATGAGCAAAGTAGAAACAATTGAGAAAAAGATGGAGCAAACATCGTCTCACCATGGCGGACTAATCAAAGCCTTGGAACTAAGGTTGGCAAATTTACAATACGAGATTTGTCCGCCAGGAACTTCACTTTTCCAATTCTTCCAACAACAACAAAAGGAGATGATTTCCATCAAAGAACAGATTCAACTTTTGAGAAATAACCACTTTGAGCCGCACAGAACCCCAGTTTTTCCTTCAAAATCTACTTTCTTCCCTATGTCTCCACAAGCATATTCCCCACCTAAATTAGACTACACCTTTTCTACTTATCCATCTACCTCACAAAATCCAATCTCTTTCACCCAACCCTTAAAAGACGAACATGACTTTGATAACGCAAAAATGGTTTGGGAAAGGAAGGATGCCCTTGCAGCACAGAAACAAACCAAGAAAAGGCGAGACCAAGGAGAAAGTTCAAAAGGGTCCAACCCCGAAAATCTGATGATTTTTGACCAGAAGGCTCCAGACCTCTATGTTTCCCAGCCAAGATACATATCAGAAGACGATACTCCATGGTCGGAATCTCTGAATTCATCAGAGGATGAATCAATGGAAGATAACTCTCAATCAAGCAATGAATCCACAACGAACTCTTCCAAAGATGACAATCCCCCAATATTTGTGAACCAGCAAAGAGACCCAGACGTATCTGAAGTAGATGAGGAACAAGAAGGCATGCCAGATTAGCCAATCCCAGAAAGAAGATATGAGCCCATGGCGTCCAAACTAGTTGGAACTAGCTTCCACACTTTCACCTTAAATGACGTCAAGGTTTCAAAATGGCCTCAAAGGATCCAAGACTTCTATACTTGGATGGTGACAAAAAATTTGGTAGAACGAGAAAAGTATACCATCCTGTCAGAACTCACTTCACGGTTCTCAGGAATCCTCAGAGATTGGTGGAACTCACTTGGAATTCAAGACAAAAATACTTTTATAACTTCCTAAGATTTTGCCTTCAACATCCAAATCCTACATGAAGTTTTCTGTGAAGATACTGGCTAAAGACAGGAAAAAATGCGAAGACAACTCTACAAGATGAAGTGTGTGTCATTCGACAGAAATGACATTGACAGGCATTTTCAAAAAATGGCGAAGATATACTTTGAAATCGACGGAGACATCAATCTGAAGCAAGCCTTTGTCTCTTCCCTTCCAAAGTTGTTGGCAAGCCGAACCATGATCATCATTGAAGAAAAGTTTCAGCCCATAACAATCCCATAAATTGGTTACATTAGGCAAGTTATTTTCGTCGCATTGGATGACATTTGTACAAAGCGCTCAGCCCTAAAATAAATTATCCAGCACAATCCAGCGCTTGATAAAGCATGCTGCAAATCTGATCTAATCACCGGATCAGGATGTTCCTGCCACACATCCAGATGATGGAAAGAATTCAGGAGGTTTAGATGGCCAGGAATTCCACATGAAAAATCAAGGTCCAAGAGACGCACAAAATATTTCAGACATAGAAGGCCAGGAAATTTTCACAAGAAGGACAGATGCTTTATTTGCCATAAGATTGGACATTTCGCAAAAAATTGTCCCCAATTAAGAAGATCAGTCAAACTCCTTGAAGAGATTGAAGATTACACTAGCATACATCTTGAAAAGGAGGAGGACCTTGAATCCATATTCTCTGTGGATGATGAACCTAATGAAGAAACTTTATTCTCTCTTGATATCTATGAAGATCAAGGCAATGATCAGTATCAAATTTCAGAACCAGTGACCGAAGCCCGAGAGGAGATCAATGCTCTCACAGTCGTTCCTCAAGTAGAACTCAAAGTCTATTCATCCAAATGGGATAAACCAGCTCGAGTTATTGCTTTCATCGACACAGGAGCTGCTTCCTCACTTATAAATTCTGTTGTTCTCCCTGAAGATCAATGGGTGCCGCATTTTAAGGATTTCAACACTGCATCAAATGCAATCTTAACCACAACTGTGATTACAAAGCACACGGTCACAATTGAGTTCTTTCCAGCATTGAAGTACAGAACCAAGCTACTAGGGTCTGATGTGCCAGGAAAAGATCTTATTATTGGATTCGACATTTACAGAAAACTTAGAGATCAACTCCAGATCTAGGCTTACGGGATAGCTTTTAAAAAGCAGTTCAGACCTTATTCTGAGATTCCAAGGCTATTCCAAATCACCAATGACGAACAAATCAAAGAGATTGAGAAAAATCTCATTGAACATTCATGTGCTAAATCCCACAAGGATTTCATGAAGAAAGGGAAAAGCCCATTATGGAAAAACCAAGAGTTTTTTTATCAAGCTCCCTTTCAAGAAAAATGAAAACATCAATCCGACAAAGGCCAGTCATTCAGGCATGAATCCAGATCATCTTCAGCTTGCAAAGAAAGAACGCGAAGAGCTTTTGGAATTTGATCTGATAGAGCCGTCGGATTCACAATGGGCATGCGAAGCATTTTATGTCAACAAAAGAGCTGAGCAGACAAGAGGAAAACTCAGGTTATTAATTACCAGCCACTTAACCATTTCCTCCAAGATGATAAATTCCCCATCCCAAATAAACTCACTCTTTTCTCCCACTTAGCCAAGGCCAAATATTTTTTCAAGTTTGATTTAAAATCTAGATTTTGGCAATTGGGAATCCACCCTGAAGAACGACCCAAAACGGGATTTTGCATCCCCGATTATCACTTCCAGTGGAAAGTCATGCCCTTCGGGTTGAAAACTGCACCCTCCTTGTTCCAAAAAGCCATGATAAAAATCTTCCAACCCATCCTCCATACCTCCTTCGTTTACATTGATGACATCCTGTTATTTAGTGATATATTGGAAGAACATGTCCACTTGCTTCGTCAATTTGAGGCATTAGTAACACAGTACAGAATCATGCTCTCAGCAAAACAGATGGTTCTTGCTCAAAAGGAGATTGATTTTCTCGGAATGCATTTTGCCCAAGGTGAATACAGTCCAAGACCACATATATGTCAGGAATTACTTAAATTTTCGGATACCAACCTCACAGCAAAGCAGATCTAACAGTTTTTGGGTATAATAAATTATGTAAGAGATTTCATCCTAAATATCTCTACATACATTTTACCGCTTACATAAATGCTCCATCATGGGGAGAGAAACAGGATGAAGCAGTCAGAAAAATAAAGGAGATATCTAAAAATGTCAAGTCTCTCTACATCCCTTCAGATGTAAAGAAGATACTGCAAACTGATGCCAACCATGAATATTGGAGTGTTGTTCTATTTGAAGAAAAAGATGGCCAGAGGAAAATATGCGGATACGCCAGTGGAAAGTTTAAAGATGCCGAGCAACATTATTACTCCACTTTCAAGAAAATTCTTGCAGTAAAGAATGGAATCAAGAAATTCAATTTCTTCCTTATCCATACAGAATTTCTAATAGAGATGGATATGAAGGCCTTCCCAAAGATGATCTAGATAAATTCAAAAATTATTCCCAATCCTCAGATTCTCAGATGGGCTCAATGGTTCTCTCCATACAAATATCAAGTCAAGTACCTGAAAGGAAAAGATAATATTCTCGCAGATTTTCGTCAAAGCAAAAGCCAATTAGCCACATCTTTATGCTTTCAAATATACCAGGAACAAATTCATTAAAACCAACAGATCATCCACCGGAGTTGTTCAACCTCATGGATCCCTTTGATCCGTCAATTATTATGGAAAGAAGAACTTATTATGAGCTCCAAGTTTTCCGGCAATATGGAGGATCCATTCTCAAGCCTTATGGTGTCAATCCAGAATATCCGTTCTGCCATATATTCATAGCTCAAGCCAAGGATTTTTCACAAGAATTATTATGGTTTTTCTGGTACCTATGTCATCAGTATTATATTTTCATGGAATTCAAATGCAACGTCTTCAAGGATTTTGATACCATTGCACCAGCCCTTAGAGTATTTTTACTATGGTTCGAGCCTAGAAGATATTGGACGAAATGTTTCAGTGATTCCTATACAGCAAAAATATTCATGTTTCATAGGCCAGTGAAGATCATTAATGGAAAAGTCCAAGCGCAAGCAGAGGCATCATTCTGGTGGAAATTTTCCGTGTCCATTTTATCAATGGAGGAAGAATATAGCGAGGCACAAAGAATCCTTTTTCAGCAAAATAGGTGCATCCCGAGAGAGATAT
>MCJB01001547.1:33382-45186 GCA_002018475.1 Nicotiana obtusifolia | reverse complement strand
AATTCTTGCAGTAAAGAATGGAATCAAGAAATTCAATTTCTTCCTTATCCATACAGAATTTCTAATAGAGATGGATATGAAGGCCTTCCCAAAGATGATCTAGATAAATTCAAAAATTATTCCCAATCCTCATATTCTCATATGGGCTCAATGGTTCTCTCCATATAAGTGTCAAGTCAAGCACCTGAAAGGAAAGGATAATATTCTCGCAGATTTTCTGTCTCGACCGGAAGAATTCTCAAAAAGATTTTCCCCAGCAAAACTGAAGTCAAAGAAAAAGCCAATTGGCCACAATTTCATGCTTTCAAATATACCAGGAACAAGTTCATTAAAGCCAACAGATCATCCACCGGAGTTGTTCAACCTCATGGATCCCTTTGATCCGTTAATTATTATGGAAAGAAGAACTTATTATGAGCTCCAAGTTTTCCGGCAATATGGAGGATCCATTCTCAAGCCTTATGGTGTCCATCCAGAATATCCATTCTGCCATATGTTCATAGCTCAAGCCAAAGATTTTTCACAAGAACTACTATGGTTTTTCTGGTACCTGTGCCATCAGTATTATATCTTCATGGAATTCAAATGCAACGTCTTCAAGGATTTTGATAACATTGCACCAGCCCTTAAAGTATTTTTACTATGGTTCAAGCCTAGAAGATATTGGATGAAATATTTTAGCGATTCCTAAGCAGCAAAGATATTCATGTTCCATAGGCCAGTGAAGATCATTAATGGAAAAGTCCAGGCGCAAGCAGAGGCATCATTTCAAAGACCTTGTGGAGTAACGCCTGGAACTTGACGGTTCTTCACCTCCATGTTCTTTCCCCTTTGGATTGAGAGATGTAATCTGTAACTTTTATCTAGAAATGTCATGAGTGATTTTTCTCGGATGACTTCATATGGTGTTTGATATTCTTTTACTGCTTCCCGGACTCTTTCCCAGTGAGGATGAGTGTTGGTATAATTCCAGCTTGCCCAATCTTTTGGCCCTATCTCTCCCGGGATGCACCTATTTTGCTGAAAAAGGATTCTTTGTGTGTCGCTATATTCTTCCTCCATTGATAAAATGGATACGGGAATTTTCCACCAGAATGATGATGTTGCTTGCGCATGGACTTTTACATTAATGATCTTCACTGGCCCATGGAACANTATTATTGGGTTCGACATTTACAGGCAACTTAGAGATCAACTCCAGCTCAAGGCTAACGGGATAGCTAGTAAAAAGCAGTTCATACCTTATAATGAGATTCCAAGGCTATTCCAAATCACCAACGACGAACAAATCAAAAAGATTTAGCAAACTCTCATTTGAACATTCATGTTCTAAATCCCACAACGATTTCATGAAGAAAGAGAAAAGCCCATTATGGAAAAGCTAAGATTTTTTTATCAAGCTCCCTTTCAAGAAAAATGAAAACATCAATCCGACAAAGGCCAGTCATTCAGGCATGAATCCAGATCATCTTCAGCGTGCAAAGAAAGAATGAGAAGAACTTTTGGAATTTGATCTGATAGAGCAGTCGGATTCACAATGGGCATGCGAAGAATTTTATGTTAACAAAAGAGCTGAGCAGACAAGAGGAAAACTCAGGTTATTAATTACCAGCCACTTAACCATTTCCTCCAAGATGATAAATTCCCCATCCCAAATAAACTCACTCTTTTCTCCCACTTAGCCAAGGCCAAATATTTTTTCAAGTTTGATTTAAAATCTAGATTTTGGCAATTGGGAATCCACCCTGAAGAACGACCCAAAACGGGATTTTGCATCCCCGATTATCACTTCCAGTGGAAAGTCATGCCCTTCGGGTTGAAAACTGCACCCTCCTTGTTCCAAAAATCTATGATAAAAATCTTCCAACCCATCCTCCATACCTCCTTAGTTTACATTTATGACATCTTGTTATTTAGGGATACATTGGAAGAACATGTCAACTTGCTTCGTCAATTTGAGGCATTAGTAACACAGTATGGAATCATGCTCTCAGTAAAAAAGATGGTTCTTGCTCAAAAGGAGATTGATTTTCTTGGAATGCATTTAACCCAAGGTGAATACAGTCTAGGACCACATATATGTCAAGAATTACTTAAATTTTCGGATACCAATCTCACAACAAAGCAGATCCAACAGTTCTTAGGTGTGATAAATTATGTAAGAGATTTCATCCCAAATATCTCTACATACATTTCACTGCTCACAGAAATGCTCAAGAAAAATGCTCCATCATGGGGAGAGAAACATGATGAAGTAGTCAGAAAAATAAGGGAGATATCTAAAAATGTCAAGTCTCTCTGCATCCCTTTAGAAGGAAAGAAGATACTGCAAACAGATATCAGCCATGAATATCGGAGTGTTGTTCTATTTGAAGAAAAAAATGGCAAGAGGAAAACATGCGGATACGCCACTGGAAAGTTTAAAGATGCCGAGCAACATTATAACTCTACTTTCAAGGAAATTCTTGCAGTAAAGAATGGAATCAAAAAAGTCAATTTCTTCCTTATCCATACAGAATTTCTAATAGAGATGGATATGAAGGCCTTCCCAAAGATGATCTAGATAAATTCAAAAATTATTCCCAATCCTCAGATTCTCAGATGGGCTCAATGGTTCTCTCCATACAAATATCAAGTCAAGTACCTGAAAGGAAAAGATAATATTCTCGCAGATTTTCGTCAAAGCAAAAGCCAATTAGCCACATCTTTATGCTTTCAAATATACCAGGAACAAATTCATTAAAACCAACAGATCATCCACCGGAGTTGTTCAACCTCATGGATCCCTTTGATCCGTCAATTATTATGGAAAGAAGAACTTATTATGAGCTCCAAGTTTTCCGGCAATATGGAGGATCCATTCTCAAGCCTTATGGTGTCAATCCAGAATATCTGTTCTGCCATATATTCATAGCTCAAGCCAAAGATTTTCCACGAGAACTACTATGGTTTTTATGGTACCTATGCCATCAGTATTATATTTTCATGGAATTCAAATGCAACGTCTTCAAGGATTTTGATAACATTGCACCAGCCCTTAGAGTATTTTTACTATGGTTCAAGCCTACAAGATATTGGAAGAAATGTTTCAGCAATTCCTACACAGCAAAGATATTCATGTTCCATAGGCCAGTGAAGATCATTAATGGAAAAGTCCAGGCGCAAGCAGAGGCATCATTCTGGGGGAAATTTTCCGTGTCCATTTTATCAATTGAGGAAGAATATAGCGAGGCACAAAGAATCATTTTTCAGCAAAATAGGTGCATCCCAAGAGAAATATGACCAAAAGATTGGGCAAGCTGGAATTATACCAACACTCATCCTCACTGGGAAAGAGTCCGGGAAGCAGCAAAAGAATATCAAACACCATATGAAGTCATCCAAGAAAGATCACTCATGACATTTCCAGATTAAAGTTGCGGATTACATCTCTCAATCCAAAGGAGAAAGAACACAGCAGGGAAGAACCGTCAAGTTCCAGGCGTTACTCCACAAGGTCTTTGAAAAGATGCCTAGAAGACAATCCTAGAATCAATGAAGGATAATTATCTTAATCCCTGCTAATCCCACTATAATCCTACATTACCTACCAAAAAACCCTCAAAAATATCCTACCCATGCCAAGACAAATTTCCACATCTTTTCATACTATCCGGGCCCCACTTCAACTTGTTTTCACATGCTTCCACATGCCCCCACATGCTTTGTCACATGCAACACAATACTTTCACATGGCGTCACATGCTCCCTCATACTTTCACATGCTACACTATGTATATTTCACCCCCTTCACTTGTTTTAAGGGGTTTTTAGTTGTTTTTCCTAAAGTCTTTCACATGCCAAGAGGGACCCGCTTGTAGATAAGTTTGCCATGTAACATAGGTTTATTTTATCCGGAAAGTTTGTCTTGTAATAACCTCCTAGTCCTATATAAAGGAGGCATTGTAGTAGTTGTAGGATCATCTTGTAACATTTGTAAATCTCTTGTGATATATTACATATGAGTGCTTTCTAAATTTTCCTCTTGTTCTTTCTTTCGAATGGATGGAAAGGCCCGTCCATGTATGAAAATAAAGTAAGAATACTCTTTGAAAGTTAGCTTATTGTAGTACGAAATTTTTCTGAGTTATAAACAGCTAATGTTGGTTATAGTACAAAAGTTTTCTGAGTTGTGTAGCTTGGCAAGCCGTCCCTTATGGGTTGTTGAAGCCAGCCCCTTTGTAGGAAAACTTTTGTGACTATAAACAAATTAACTGTTTGTGTAGTTTGGCAAGCTGTCCCTTATGGGTTGTTGAAGCCAGCCCCTTTATAGGGAAACTTTCGTATCTATGATTTAGTTTGCTGTCTTGGAGTCTCTTACTTTGTTCTTTATACTGTGGTATCAGGAACTCCTAGCGGAATTTCACTTCAACCTGGAGTACCGAAGTGGGAAGACTAATCATGTTGCCGATGCACTCAGTCGGAGAGCAGATCTAGCATCAGTGTGCATACTCGCCACCCTAAGGGGGAGCGAAGTAGCCAACACCATAAAAGACCAGATACAGGATCTACACATCAAGGACCCCGCTGCACAGTATTTGGTTAATTTGGTAGGACAGGGCAAGACTCGCCAGTTCTACACAAAATATGGTTTCCTGAAAGTGAAAGGAAACCGACTTTATGTTCCCAAAGGAGGAGATATGCGAAGGATCCTTCTGGCAGAATGCCATGACACTTTGTGGGCCGGTCATCTTGGTGAAAAACGCACCATGGAGTTACTTCGCGGTGCATATTATTGGCCTCAAATGGCCGATGACGTCGCTCAGTATGTGAAGACTTGTCTAGTATGCCAGAAGGACAAGTCGGACTACCTGACACAAGCAGGATTCTTGGAACCACTGGCTATCCCAAAGAGACCTTGGGAAAGCGTTTCCCTGGATTTCATCACCGAATTGCCCAAGGTCGGGGATCTCACAACTATCTTGGTTGTGGTGGATCGAGTTTTCAAGTATGCTACCTTTATAGCAGCCCCACAGTATATATCATCAGAAGATACAGCTCGACTCTTCTTCTCTCATGTCGTCAAGTATTGGGGCCTGCCCACAAACATCGTTAGTGATCACGACTCGTGCTTCACTAGCAACTTTTGGACTCAAATCTTTAAGTTCCTTGGGTAAAAATTAAGCCACAGTTCAAGTTTTCATCTGCAATCTGATGGCCAAACGGAGCGGTTCAATAGCATGCTGGAGGAATATCTCCGCCACTTTATAATCGGATTGCAGAAGAACTGGGTGAAGCTTTTGGATGCTGCTCAACTGTGTTTCAATTCACAAAAGAGCTCTAGTACCAACAAGAGCGCTTTTAAAATTGTTACCGGACAGCAACCGCTATTCCCACACACTATGAATGCACCAAACATGTCAAAATCTCCTCGATCTACTAGCTTCTCAAGAGAATGGAAGTGAAATTTGGAGATAGTACAGAGCTATCTTGTCAAAGCCCAAAAGCGGATGAAGAGGCATGCTGATCAAAATCGTCGCTTTGTTGAGTATCAGGTAGGAGACAAAGTGATGGTCAAAATTCCAAATGGGTACTCATTTGCAGGGGTCCATGACCCTCGCCAATTGCAAAAATATATTGGACCATTGTCCATTGAAAGGCGCATTGGGAAAGTTGCATACGGGGTGGATACTCCAGTTTGGTGGAAAATTCATCTCGTCTTCCATGTCAGTCTCCTGAAACCTTTTTGGGAAGATACAGAGGATCCTTCACGGAGCCAACTCACAATACCCAGTATTCGAGGCCTTGCTTCAACCGGAAAAAGGTGTGCTGAAGCTATTCTTGATGATAGAGTTATTCATGCCTCAAGGAAAGATCACCAAGAATTCTTGGTGAAATGGCAGGGATGTAATGCAGAGGAGAATACTTGGGAGAGGGGGGGCAAACCTCAAAGCCTACAAGAGCCTAATTGATGACTACCTTGCAAGTAAGGCGCCGAGGACGTCGCCAACTCAGGTGGGGGAGAATGTCATGGGCGGCTTTCTAGCCATGCTCCATGACCCCTTGGACGCGCCCCATGACGTCCTGGCAAGCCTCCCAACGCCCAGCGCCACGGTTGGCCCCGTGGTCTCGGCAGCTCCAAGTGACAAGCGCGTAGGCGCCTCTGTCGCCCCACTGATAACCAGCGCCAGCACCCAGGCACAGACAGATGCCAACAGCGGCGCACGCAGACAACGCCGCGTGCGGACCCTGATGGTAAAGACAAAGTTGCTGCAAATGGACTTGTTTCTACCTTGTAGAAGACTAAGTCATTTTCATTGTAAATATAGAGTAGATTTACTTCATTTCTTTTAGTGTGCTTCTACAGCTTATTTAGATAAAGTCATGTAACTTTGATTTATTTTTTTTAAGCATTATTAGGGGGATCAAGCACTCAAAACTTTCTAGCAAGCAAACAATTCTATGTACTGGTGTCTCTCCCCCTCGACACTGCGTATTTTTTCGTAATAGCTTTCATTTATGCAATCAAGCTTTTTTTCATTTTCAATTCTCTTTTCTGTTCTCAGTTGCTCACGACATTGGTTTTCGGCACTGACAATCTAGTCTAGCGTACGGAGGGGACCTCAGTTGGCGGACAGCAATTTTACTAACATCGATTGCTTAGCCTTACGTTGCCCTTCCAAAAAATCTCAGCAAGACGCCGCATAACAGAAAGCATGAGAATTGCAAGGGGTTGAAGGATTCTTCCACGGGAGTACTTACACCAATAAGTACTCTAGAAGATTTTAATAAAATTATTACAATATTGAAATTTGGTTGTACAATACAAATAATCAGACAGAAACTTTAGTTGTCTTACTTTCACCATTGATGAATTATGGCAATTGTTTTCCCCCTCGAGATCTTTGTTTGCATAACAATATGTACTCATAGGAATGAGAGTTACCTCGCAAAATTAACTGAATAACCAATTCAGATAAAACTACTACCTTGACTTCTTAAACAAAATCATTCCTTAGCAGCATAACCAATAATCCCTATGTCATTGGCTGATTTATTGGTTAGAAGGGCAAAATGAACAGGACGCAAGAAATTGATTTTTGACAAAGAGAAACAAGCAAAATATCATACTTTATAACAAGAACTTGATCAATCCAAGCCCATTACAACAACATAACCAGTATAAAAAGATAGTGTGTACGCAAACCTTACCCTTACCTTACGAAACTGAAATTAAATCAGTTCTTGCTGATACACACAGATTAAAACTGTCACAAGATATGTATATTAGGATGTACTATGCAGGCGTATGTATACGTCTGTGTAGAAATAAAGCATATTAGACTGATGCACTACCAATGTGCTTGGCAATTGCCTGCTGCAGCTCCTCTTTTTTAGCTCCTACAACGATATTACCCTCCTTGAAGAACACGAAAGTTGGCATTGCCTCCACAGCCCAATCAGTAGCAACCGACTGTAACGAGGAAATAAGACGTAAACACAAGTTGTCACTCATCTCAATTGGATATCGTAATTCCTATAGGAATCATTAATAGGTTAAGCAACCCAAGCTTCTAAGTATACTGTGACGTTAAATTTACCTTCAATTCATCCACATCCACCTTCAAGAAGGTAACATTGGGTAGTTTGTTGGCCAATTCTGACAAGAATGGGGCAATGAACCGACAGGTACCACACCAAGAAGCAGTGAAGTCCCAAGTGCAAACATCTTTTCTTGTGCAAAGAATAAAGCACATTTTTGCTAGATGAAAATATAAAATTTTTAAATCCAATCTTTACAAATATATGGTTCCCTATAAAAGGGAGAGATGGCTAAAAAGAAAGAGGAAGTGTTGATTTGCTTCTGTCCTGAGGAGCACTGGTCATTTACTGTACTATTGTTTGAAGAAAAAGTAAAAGATACTCCCCTAGTCCATTTTAAATGATTTTATATCTTTTGGCACTCCCATTAAAAAAATCACTTGATAGTATTCTCTTAGGTCCATTTTAAATGATTTTCGAGCCTTCTAAATTTGATCCAAAATAAGTGACTTTTTAAAACCAAGTTGATTAATCTTTTTTCGAAATTTACTTCTCTCATAAATGTTGGAGTTTTTTCAAGGCAGGGTTGTGAAGAGCGTGAAGCAAAAAAAAAGTGACAAGCCTCTTTTCGCTTAAAGCGTGAAGCGAGACGCTGAGCACTCGCTTTTTTGAAGTGAAGGGGAGTTAAAAAAAATACTAAAATAAATATTGCATAGACAAGACATGTAATTGTAAGCAAATATTTAATACTTTAATGTAAGAACTAAATAGTAGCACAAAATGAGCATCCTATTCTTCTACCAGATTGTCAAATTCTTGTATACCACTGTCATTTCATTATTATATTGCTCGTCATCATCTTCTTCCTCTCCTTCATCAACTAGGGACAAAAGAATTGTAGTTGCTTCTTTTCCCTTCCTATGTGAGCTTGAAGTTGAAGTACTCCCCCTCAAACTATAAATCCTCTCCCCAATTCCACGTGCCTCCACAAAACAGTGTTGTGAACATCGCTCGCTTCAGCGCTTTAAGCGCAAAGTGAAGCGAGGCATCAAGTGCAACGTATTAGGCAGTTGGAGCGCTTCTGGCAAAAAAGCGAGAAGCGCTTGTTTTTGTGTTTAAGTCACTATCCACGGTCAGATTAAGGGAAAAAATAAAAAAAAGAACAGTTCTTTTATCACAAAATCAGCACTCTTCAAGGTTCTTCAAGTTTAAGGCTCAGGTATGATTTCCTCCTCCTTTTTCTTTTCGTTTCTGGGCTATAAATTAAAACGAGTTGCAGCCAAATTTTTTGTTCTTCTGTGTTGTGACTGCCAAATTTTAAATATAATTAGCTAATTTTGGATGTTCATTTACTCTTCATAGATTTTAAATGGCACCAAAAGAGGAGAAGAAGGATATGGCGTAGGCTTATTCTAAAAAAGCTAGCGAGACCAACAAGCAGGCAATTAGATTTCTTTTCTAACAAGATTTCTAATGGGGGAATTTATCCTCAAAAATTTTATCTCATCGGTGGTGACCCAAACGTTGCATATTGTCCTAATGTTCCGCTGCATGTGAAGGAAGAAATGAAAGCATACCTGCAAAGAAGAGAGAGAGTTAAAGATTCAAATGCATCATGAACAAGTGCATGATCTTGATGATGAAATAGAAGAAGGTGACGACGATTTGTCGCTTCTATTAAAATCACAAAAGCAAGGAAGGGTACAAACAATGTCTTCAAGTAGTGGATTTATGGGTAAGACTAAGACTAAAGGTCCTCTAGATTGTTATTAGCCACAAAAACTAGGAGATATGGTAGGAAAAAGCGGTAATCGTCAAATTGATGTCATGTGCAGCATATTGCATTAATTTGATCTTCGGTGACATTTTCAAGGAAAGACCCTTCAGTAAAGTCTTTAATCAGGAAATTAGAGTGCATTTTTATCTTGTCCAAAGGCTGCCGTTATTGAATATGATGAAAAGATTCACTAAACAAAGAAGCTTGGTGAAACCCGTAAAGACAAGATTTGCTACTTCTTTCTTGACTTTGAATAGGATATATGAGCAAAAAACCAATTTGAAAAAGTTATTTGTTTCAGAAGAATACACTAAAAGTACCTATGGAAGGGAAGCTCAAGGGAGAGAAGCTGCAGATACTATGCTTGCTAATGCAGTCTGGTTTGTGGGTCATGCATTGAAGATTAGTGGTTCTTTAGTTAAAGTGCTTCATTTTGCAAATACTTTGACATCAATTTGACGATTACCACTTTTTCATGCAATATCTCCAGGTTTTTGCGGGTAATAACAATCTAGAGGATCTTTAGTCTTACTAGTAAATTTACAACTCGCAGACATTGTTTGTATCCGTCCCCGCTTTTGTGATTTTTGTCACTCCTCCTTTTTTAGGGGGCGAGACTTTACTAAACCCTTTTGGATAATAAAAGGCTTAATAAAACTCGTGAAAAGGGGTTTCCAATTTTGGAAGTGACAAAGAGAGGATTAATCAGGAAAATTCAGAGTCGCCACCTGACAATTGATTTTGGTGTGCCAGGCCACCATTTTTTAGAACTTAGACTCAAAGCTAAGTTCCTACCAGAGATTTGGGTAAGGGGGTTCATTTGACTCGGGGAGAAAGTATTAGGCATTCCCCGGGTCCCGTGAAAGTCACGGTTGCATACTCGATTTAGTTGGCTTTTAATACATTTGGATTGAGACAAACAAAATACAGAGGAGGTTTGAGGTCATTCCCACCTAATAAAGAAGGAAAACAGAACCAATATACTACGAGTTTCACTTTTGGTCTTCATTTACAAATACCTCGGGGCATTCCCCGGAATGTCAAATACATAAGTCCTTCGGGGCATTCCCCAGATAAATTTAATTAGGGAATGACCTCTCACCTCAAAAATTAACAAAGCGTCCTAGTATTGCCTACCCAAGTATGATCGGCCTAAGCATGCTACTAGCGAGCAAAGTGATAAATAAGCAAATGAGATCTAAAATAAAGAAAAATGAAGATTCAGTTCATGGCCTTGTTCTTTTAACGTTCATTTCAAGTATTTAGCCAAACCCGGTCCAAAAAGCCACAAAAGATAAGAAAAAGGCAAAGCGTCACCGCAAATGGGGATATGTTATCGCAAATCCCACCTGCGAATCGCATATTGCACATACAGATCGCAGATCAGAATAAAATCCTGGTTGTGTCCAGTGTCAAAATGCGATCCTATTTGCGATCGCAAATCGTGTATGCAAACCGCATATTACACATCTATATCGCAAATCAGAATAGAGTCCTGGGCAAGATTTAATACCAGAAATGCGGTCTCATCTGCGATCGCATAACAGGTTTGCGAACCGCAGAAGTCATCGCAAATCAAACACACAATTTACCCAGAAGGAAAACGCGATGCAAGATGTGATTTCCGATTGTTACGTCAGAAACGCAAACCGCATATTGATTATGCAGTCGCATATCCAACTCCAAAAGCAGATCAGTCCAATTTTAAACTGGTTTATGCTATACAAATCTCATCCAATAAGCTCAGGAAAACGAGAAATGAAAAATTTCAACAGCTGCTAACACCCTAAATCCAGTGCAACCAACGATCCAACACTAACTATCGAGTGACCAAAACAACAGTGCAGAGCGAGGAAAGCAGCATATTATACTAGAAAAGCAGAGACATCAAATGATGCAAACAAAATTACCAATCTAAAAGCAAATCCCCATGATTCTATCATATTTCAATCAAATAAAATGCGATAAGCGGAAGTCGAGAAAATGAACCTGGATGAGAGTTCTTACTGATTTTGAAAATCGATATCAGCAACAAGACAGTGAACCACGAACAGAACTCGAACCGGCAGCTAAAATCGAACTCCAACACTTACTCGATTGCGAAGAAAGCAGAAGTATGTGGGTCTGTGTGCTTTTGATTTTCTGAAGCTTTGAAGAAGAAAACTAAATCGATTTGAAATCTCCCTTGTGCTTTTGTTTTCCTTGAATTTAAACTAATTTAGAACAGACTGAAAACTCTTCCCTCAAATCTCTCATCTCGTTCCTTCTCCTGTTTCTATTTTTGCTTCTTTTTTTTTTATTATCCCTCTAGAAAAAACTGATCCCTCACCTGCTGACCCTCTCTTCTTAAACCTTCTATCCCTTTTTCTCCAAGGAAACTAACTGCCTTCCAGAATCCTCTCCCCCTCAAATCCGTTAGTAACGAGTGAAGATCGTGGGTGTGGTTTGGCGTGTGTGTGAGAGAAAAATCTGTCAGAGTTCGTTAGGATTTTTATGACCCGGGGGG